>CAHIKZ030005098.1:5485000-5517500 GCA_903632075.3 Acanthosepion pharaonis | reverse complement strand
AGTTTCTGTTCTCCTCATCTCTAATGCTAAGTGTAATATTAGCCATTTCCTTATAAGGAAACATTTGGTAAGCATTAATCAAGCAGCCAGTGCTACTTGAGTTACGGTTCTAGTCACTCCCTGGCCATCATGCTAGGATCAAAGTGTAGTTTCTGTTCTCCTCATGTCTAATGCTAAGGGTAATATTAGCTATTTCCTTATAAGGAAGTATTTGGCATTCATTGACCAAATAGCCAATGCTACTTGAGTTATGTGTTTCTTTATTCCCTGGTCATCAAGTTGACATAAAAGTGTAGTATCTGTTCTCTTTATCTTTAATAGTATTGGTAATATTAGCCATTTCCTTATAAGGAAACATTGAGTTTTCATTGACAGAACAGCCAGTGATATTTTCAGTGAAATTTATAAGATCTTTATATTAAAACAGTTTTTATAGAAAATAGGTTTCTCAAGTCCATTAACTGTTCCAGTACTAGTGGGAGTTTCCTTCCTAACCTTTTGTTTGAAGTGGCCTGGAACATCAACATTTTGCATCAGCGATTATTTTCCCTTTGTGTTACAGAGTTGCGATCCATTTTAATTGTTAGGAAGGAAACCATTCACCATCAATGCTAGAAAGAGTGATAACAGCTAGTGGACTGCAGAGGTCTAATTTCTCGAAAAAGTGTTTTTAAGTGAAAGATTTTATTAATTTCAACTGACAGTAAAGTTTAGCCAATGGATGCCTGTTTCCATATAAGGAAACAGCTAATCTAACCATTTGTCAGAAGCCTTGAAAAAAGTGTTCCTATTAATTGGTATATTCTTCTTCTATGTACCAATTCCCTTAAGGACATAGCTGATCATGGCTCTCCACATTTTCCTGTCCTTTATAGTTTTTAATAAATTTCATCTTTTTGCTATCTCTCTTAAACCTTGTTCTGCCATCCATTTACTCAAGATCTCTAGATAGATTATGTGTTGTTTTCTTCTGGTCCTGTGGCCTCCAATTTATCCTTTGAGTATCACATTTTCCAAGCCCTCTTTCCTCATTATGTGTTCTAGTAATTTCAACTGTTTCTTTCTGATTCTAAATATAAATGCCCTTTTAGTTTCCATTTTTTTTAAAACTTCACCGTTTCTAACAAGTTTGGTTCATAGTATTCCCAGCAAACTTCGGTAGAACCACATCTCTGTACTTTTAAGTCTCTTCTTCATCTGTACTCTTTTCTTTGTTACTAACAAAATTTTCTACTTTTTAATACTTTGCTAAGCTTTTGAAAGATACTACCTGTCCCCTGTTAAAACATTTACCAGATATTTAAATTGTTGTACTTGTTTGATTTTGGTATCTCCAATTTGTAATTAGAATGTTAGACTGTTTTTTTTGCTAAGAACTATGAATTCTATCTTCTTGCAATTGATGGTTAGCCCTTTCTTCTTGCTTTCCTTTACTACCTTCTGTAGGTGTTCTTGCAGTTTCCTTTGTGTGTCTGCTTTCAACACTATGTCATGTTGCTAATGTTGTGGCTGCTAATAATGAGTCCTGGTAGGACTCTTAATTCTCTCAAAATCACCACACTGTCAAGACTAAATAAGTCAGGTGAGAAGATACATCCTTGTCTTACAACCCTTTCAATATTTGTATATTTACTGAATTCATTTTCTCTCAGTATGCAGAAGGATTTCTGCCAATATAGGATTATATGCTTTTCAAATATGTCAAAGCTTGAGGTCATCTTAATAATATTCCTCATTCTTTTTAGATACCTTTTTGCCAATTGATTGTTCAGGTTTCAAGATAAATTTTTAGAATTGCTGGCTGCTCAGTCAAGGAACACTGAATGTTTCCTTATAAGGAAATGGCTAATATTACCATAAAATTGGATAGTTCCCCTTTAGTCAAATTGGGATATTATACATATCTTTTTATTTATATCTTCCAAATCCCCTACACTCCACTACCACAAAAGTCAAGGTTGGAATATTATTTCTGTTATGAGGGATACAAATAAATGTAACAGGAAAACTGCTGATAACAAAAACACAAAAAGAATGGGTAGAAACAAGCATCATCAAGCCAAAGACGTGTTTTGCATTCTCCGCATCTTACCATTATTCCTTGTTTTATTGGGTCAAGCGGAATATTACCAGAGGAATTCAAAAGAGAAAAAGAACAACAGCGTGCAAACAGTAAATCCTTGCAATTAGTCAGGGTTGATTTTGAAAATGATGTGGAATTTAGCCCAGACAATTAGAGTGGCTCACCATCACTTCTACCACCATGGGGGCCATTGTGATTGACCAACATCTGACCAACCCATACACACGTTTGCTGGTTTAGAATGAAGCATGAAGGGTACTCTTAGTTAGGAGGAAGGATAATTGGTGTTCATCATTAACACTCGGGTCCTTCTTGTCTAATTAACTTTGAGAGGGGAGAAAGAATTTTATGAGCTGTAAGAGGGCAAATATTAGGAAAAGCTAAGGCAGAAAGAGAAAGAAGAGGAGGAATACAAAAAAAAAGAAAGGACTGAAGGGTGTGTAGTAGAAAGAAGAGAGAGTGAGAGTTGGGGGTGGGTACAAAAAAGAGAAAATCAGAGTAAATAGAAATTAATGAAGAAGAAAAAGAAGAGAAGAAAGAAAAGGTCAAGAGTAGAAGTAAGTGGAAAATAGAGGAAAAGAAAATTCAAGGGCATTTTTGATGAAAAGAAAGATGAGAAGAGAGTAAATAAGAAGAAAATGTGTCTTTGATGTAAGGGAGTAAATGGGTAAGAAAGAATGAAAGAAAGAAAGAAAGAAAGGAAGAAAGAAAGAAAGAAAGAAAGAAAGAAAGGAAAATGATAAAAAGGAAGAGATACGGTGGAAGGAGAAATGACAAGGAGAAGAAGGAAAAAAAGAAAGAAGAGAAGTAAGGGATTAATGGGGGGGGTGAAGTAATTGTAAGAAATAAATGGAAATAAGAAGAAGAAAAAGGGAATGAAGAAAAATGAGGAGGAATGAGAAAGTGAAGAAAAAAGTAAAATGATGATGATGATGATGATGATGATGATGATGATGATGATGATGATGACGATGAAAAACTGAGGAGGTAAGAGTAAAAGTACTTATAAGAAAGAAAATGAAATGAAAGAAAAAGAGAATGATGATAAAAAGGAAATGAGGAGAAAGCGTGAAAAAAGAAATTAAGAAGAGGAAAGAGAAAGAGAAAATGAAAGCCACAGAAGATGGAGAAAGAAATAAGAGAAAAAAAATAGGAAGGAAGCAGGAGAAAGAGAGAGAAGGAAATGAAGGAAAAAAAAAACAATATGAGGAAGGAAGAAAGAGAAAGAGGATAAAAAGAAAGAAGAAAGAGAAAAAGTGGGAAAAGAGAATGGAGAAAGAGAAAATAAGTTATAAAAGAAAAAGAAAGAAATGAAGTGTGGATGGAAGCAGGAGAATGAGTAAAAAAAGATAACGGAAGGAGAAAGAGAAAATAGGTTATAGTAGAAAAGGTAAGAAATGAAGGAAATCAGAAAATATGGGATGATGAAAAAAGCAGGAGAAAGAGTTATAAAAAGCCATCAGAAGATGAAAGTGAAATATCTTATAGAAAAAAGAGAAAGAATTGAAAGAAATAAAAACATTGGAATTGATGAAGGATGCTGAAGAAAAAGTGGCAAAAAAAAGGCGAACAAAAAAAGAGAAAGTTAAAAATAATTCATTGTAAAAAAAGAGAATGGAAATAAGTATAAATAATGGAAATCTCGTGAGAGATCATCAGAAAATCTGAAAAATAAAAGCAACATCAGAATAAAAAAATGGATAGAAATCATTAAAAATAAGTATTTTGATGAAGGAAATAAAGAAGAAAATTCAAGGAGAAATGAAGATTGATTAAAAAATGGCTGTGAAGAAGAATTTAATCTATGTTTTGTGTGGCAGTGAAATAAAAGAATTGAGTGGCAAATGTGTGGAAAGGAAAAAAAAGAAAGAAAAAGTAAAAATAAAAATTCTTCCTTTCTTTTTTCTTATTTTTCTTTCATTCTGAGAGTTCTTGTTTCTTTCCTTATTTCTTTCCACTTTCAAAATTTTTTCTACTTTTTAACTTTCACAAGTCATTCAATTACTTTTTTGTTCTCCTCTTTTCCTCCTTTTTTTCTTTTCCTCTATTTTTTTTCTTTCTTTCTTTCTTCTCCTTTTTAATTTTCAACATTAGATTTCTTTCTTTCTTTTTTCTTTTCCTCTATTTCTTTTTTTTTCTTTCTTCTCCTTTTTAATTTTCAACATTTAATTTCTTTCTTTCTTTTTTTCGTTTCCTCTATTTCTTTTTTCTTTCTTTCTTCTCCTTTTTAATTTTCAACATTAGATTTCTTTCTTTCTTTTTTTTTTTTCCTCTATTTCTTTTTTTTCTTTCTTTCTTCTCCTTTTTTAATTTTCAACATTTAATTTCTTTCTTTCTTTTTTTCGTTTCCTCTATTTCTTTTTTCTTTCTTTCTTCTCCTTTTTAATTTTCAACATTAGATTTCTTTCTTTCTTTTTTCTTTTCCTCTATTTCTTTTTCTTTCTTTCTTCTCCTTTTTAATTTTCAACATTTAATTTCTTTCTTTTTTTCTTTTCCTCTATTTCTTTTTTCTTTCTTTCTTTCTTTCTTTCTTTCTTTCTTTCTTCTCCTTTTTAATTTTCAACATTTAATTTCTTTCTTTTTTTTTCTTTTCCTCTATTTCTTTTTTCTTTTTTTCTTTCTTTCTTTCTTCTCCTTTTTAATTTTCAATATTTAATTTCTTTCTTTTTTTTTTCTTTTCCTCTATTTCTTTTTTCTTTTTTTCTTTCTTTCTTTCTTCTCCTTTTTAATTTTCAACATTTAATTTCTTTCTTTCTTTTTTTTCTTCTTATTTCTCCTCCTTCTATTTAAGGCTTATGGCTGCATCATATTGAAACACTGTTTTGATACAATTACTGTCATTAAGCAAAGTAGAGCCTTGTCAGTATCTAGATGGGTGACCACTTGGGAATACCAGGTACTGTAAGTTTGGCTGTGTCATTGGATAATGTCTTGGAATTGTTAATCAGGGAGAGCTCCAATTCCAGTTGGTTTTGTTATATTCACTTATGTGCAAATAGTCTTTCAGAGAAAGGTCTGAATTCAACACTTCTTCCCCCTGTTATGGGTTAATTAGTAAAACCTGTATCACTTAATCATTATTATCTTCCCCACCAAAATTCTTATAATCTAAAAATATTTTTTGGCTTTAAATAACGTGTGAAGGGTGGATAAACCTTAAAAAACGAATCAATCAATCAATCTTTCTCTGTTTCCATTTTGTTTTCTTTTTTCTTTTGTAATGTTCCATCATTTCTTTCTTTCTTTTCTTTATTCCTTTTCTTTCTCTTTTTCTTATAGTTTTCATTTTCTTTCTTTCATTTTTCATTTTCTATCTTTCTTTTTTCATAGTTTTCATTTTATTTTTTTCTTTCATTTTTCATTTTGTTTTTTCTTTCTTTTTTATAGTTTTCCTTTTATTTATTTATTTCTCATTTTTCATTTTTTTCTTCCTTCCTTCCTTCCTTCCTTTCTTCCTTCCTTTTTTAGAGATTTCATTTTATTTATTTCATTTTTCATTTTCTTTCTTCCTTTCTTTCTTCCTTCCTTTCTTTCTTCCTTCCTTTCTTTCTTCCTTTCTTTTTTATAGATTTCGTTTTATTTATTTCTTTTTTCACTTTTCATTTTCTTTCTTTCTTTCTTTCTTTCTTTCTTTCTTTTTTATAGTTTTCATTTTATTTCAATTTTCATTTTCTTTCTTTCTTTCTTTTTTAAAGTTTACCCCTTATTTATTTATTTCTCATTTTTCATTTTCTTTCTTTCTTTCTTTCTTTCTTTCTTTCTTTCTTTCTTTCTTTCTTTCTTTCTTACCCAATCACCATTCTTCTTCCTGTCATTTTTCACTCTCCTCCTCATTATCATTCAACTACGTATTTACTCCAACTTCTTTCCCCCAACCAATTCATTTTGTTCATCTTTCAACCAGCAACTCTATTGACTTTCTCTCCAAAATTCTCTATTCATTTCATTAACTCTCCCATTTATTTATCTTCTCTCCCTCACTCGTCCATTTGCCGATCAATCCATGTCTCTCTTTTCCTACTTTCCATTTGTCTTTTTACTTTTTCTTCTTCTTCTTCTTCTTCTTCTTCTTGCTCATCCCCCCCCAGAATTCTCTTCATCTGTTTATCTTCCAATTTGTTTGTCTGCTCACCAAACTTCCTTCACTGATCAATCTTCTCTGCAGATGGCCAAAGTTAAGCAATGGCAGAACCTGTTAATTAACTGCATATGTCACCAGTCAAGAATAGCAGACAAAAACAAAGATATTTTACATACAGAAAACTTTTCTAGAAATGGATCTGAAGACTATCTGGAAAACAATGTCACCGTCATGAATAGGTGTGTACATATATGTAAGCATAAATATATGTATATGCATATATACATACATACATTTATATTATTCTTATGATATAATATTTAAAGGATAAGGTTAAGTATAATTAGACAGTTTCTTTTTATAGCAGATTATAAAAGCAGATATATATATATATATATATAAACATATAATATAAATATATATATATATATATATATATATATATATATATATATATATTTATAAACACATATATATATATATATATATATATATATATATATAAAAAAAAGGCTTAAACACTAATATACCATGGTCATAATTTATTCCATTGGAATCGTAAATACGATCCAATTCATCAGACCTACGAATACAAAAAAAAAAAAATATATATATATATATATATATATATATATATATATATATATATATATATATATATAAAAAGAATCACATAGAGTTGAATTAGAGCAGGAAACAGTAGTATTAAAGAGTGCTCAATACATATATAAAAAGATAAAACTCTAACATGTAGAGCTTTTAAGTATAAAAAATTAGGAGATCAGCCGATTCCGCTACCTTCGTTTCAAACTTTTGGTATCTTCAGGCGATTCCAGTCAATTGATTTCCTAATGCTATATTTTTTTAAATGAAAAATTTATGAACGATATATTTTTTTTAAATTTATGAACATGATATCTTTTAAAAGTAAATAAATAATTAAATAAATAAGCGCACAACATGAGTTGTGGTAGCAAGTGAAGAGGACAAAAAGGCAGTTTTTAGTATGTATACAATGTATTATAATTTCCAAGCGCTGATATATAAATATATATATATATATATATATATATATATATATATATATATCATAAAAAGGCTTAAACACTAATATGCCATGGTCATAATTTATTCCATTGGAATTGTAAATATGATCCAATTCATCAGACCTACAAATTCAAAAAAAAACAGAAAAAACAACTCCGGGAATAAAAAATAAAATTTATTTCGATAAAATGTAGCATTCATGACAAGTGGGAAAAATTTAAATCTGCATGGCACTTTACTCCAGTTGGCTCATTTGCTTGCTTAAACTCAACGTTGATTCTGATTCCGCAGAACTGGGTTGGGTGTGAAAAAGTATTTGTTGTTAACATTCTTTTTTTCATTCGGTTTTTCCAGTTATGAGTCCGTTTTAAAGCTGATCGTTTTGTGTTCATTTTGTTTAGTTCTTTTTTCCTAACAGATTTAATGTTTAGTATAGAGCTTAGAAAAAATTCGCAGTGTGGGATAGGCAAGAAGTAAGGCATGTAGCAACATCAGCATGGCAAAGGGCACTCCTTTAAAGGCAAGGAAGGGCAAAAATATTTTAAGTCAAGTGATAGCGATTGCTGTATGAGTTGTACAATTTTTGAATCAAGCACGGGCAACACTGGGCCATGCTGCTAGTGTATATATATATATATATATATATATATATATATATATATATACAGTGTAAGAGAGTTGTCGGGACCGGAGAAGAAGTCTCTTATATCCGGGTTTCTCTTATATCCGGGTTTGGTCTATTTTATATACATTAACACAGGTTCTAATTTGGGACCAGAGAAAATCTCTCTTATATCCGGGTTTCTCTTATATCCGTGTTACACTGTATATATATATATATATATATATATATATATATATATATATATAATATATATATATATATATATATATATATATATATATATATATAGAATGTAGGAAGACTCCTGTTGAGGTGCAAGGATAAACTTAACAAAAAAACTAAATTCTAATGAGGAGGAATGTGTGTATAAAGGGTCTTACAACTTTTGGGAGATCATGCATTCAACATCTTTGTATATTTCAATATATATATATATATATATATATTATCAAACAAATGCACCTCAGAAAAGGATGTGGAAAGCAGAAATGGAGCTGCACATAGGGCATTTAGAAAACTAATTAAATGTGTTTTCAACAACAAAGATCTGAACTTAATTATGATCTATAAGTTGTCATTTACTATACAGTTGTAAAATCTGGACTTTATATTGTCACGATATTTAAATATAAGTACCCTTTCACCATCAAATATTTTGTTCAATCTTGAAATTCAAATGGAATGACTATGTGACCAACACCAAAGTCCTGGAAAGAGCCAACATTCAAAGCATCAAATTGTAGATCATTAAACACCGTCTTTGATGGTCAGGACATGTAGCAAGAATGGAAGAGTAAAGGTTACCACATCAAGTCTCATTCAGTGAACTCAGGGAAAAACTATGGGGTTACCCTCTTTGAAGATACAAGACCAACTCAAAATAACAATGAATATCACTGGACTTGAGTTGAAATTGTTTGAAACACATACCATCTGGGCCCTGTCAGCTGTGGCTGTAAAATACACCAACTGCACTTCTGAAGAGAAGTAAGCCCCCACCTCAGTGGGGTATCCTGCATATGATGATAAACTACATCTGCATCCTGGGTAAGACGATAAACTACGTCCAGTAGCAAGGCCTCTGATCAGGAGGTTTTGAGGAGCATGGAACCACTTCTTAATTGCTGGTGTTCCCAGGTCCACCATGATCCGAGGTGGTAGCACTTGTTAGGGTCCCAGCTATGGGCAAATAGTTAACCCTGAAACTGAGGGTCAAAACACTATGAAAGTCTAAAAATAGGTTTTAATATCAGAAATACTTTGTAAACAATTATCAGCAATAAATTTTTGAAGAAAAAAATTACCAACAATATGTTTTAAAAAAAAAAAAAATTTACCAGCAATACAGTTTTGAAAGAAAAGAATATTACCAAAAATAGATTTTTGTCAAACCAAAATATTACCAGCAATAAAAATTTTGTCGGCATTAAATAACCCATTGAGATTGATATGCCGTAAAACAAATCAAACCAAACCAAACCAAGCCATACCAACTGGTGATGTTCCATTACTATTGGAACCAAAAAGCCACCAGAAGAGAAAGGGAAGATGTCAAAAGACAAGAGACAAAGAATCAACAAAATCGACCTTTGTCCTCCACCAAAATTACTATGCAGTCAATGGCATCAGCTCTTCCATACAAGAATTGGTCTACTTAATCATCAACACAATCATCATCATAAAGAAATCGATCAGAAAAGAAGAAATTAAATTCTTGGACCTAAGATAAAGCCAATGACAATATATATAATGGCTAGCTACACTCACTTTCTGAGCACACACTTTGTCAGATATCTGCTCAGACATATTTGAGTTTTTTCAATGCCTACAGTGTCCCTCCTTCATGGTGTATACTGCAACTATGTTGAGTAGATATTTGTTACAATTTCTATGATTGAGCACATAATCTATCATGATTAACTGTTTGAACAATGCCAGTACGGTCAAACTCTTGATCACAATGACTTGTGACTTAGTGTCACCAAAAGCATTGATAGCTTCTGAATAATTTTGTCTACCCAATTTCACTTACAAGGCTTGGATTAATTTGTGATATAGCTTCTAGACACTCTTTCCAAAGGTGCCACATGATTGGATTGCCTCTCAAGAACAATAAAATCAATGTTGGGCATTACTGAATGAGGTGGGTGATATGAATGTAAGAGGTAGGACTTGGAGATTATGGTGATTAATTATGTGGTTAGATAAGAAATGACACTTAACTCGAAGAAGGTAAGATTACGGTGTTCAGGGATTAGTGGGAGAATGAAAATTAAATAATAAATAAAATAAATAATAAACAAAGATAAATAATTTAATTTTCCCATAATGCAAATGGAAAGCTAAGCTAAGCTTTACGTTCACATGCAAAATTTGTGATCCCCACTTCTGGAAAGGAGATCAGCTAGTCTGGATACTTTTGAATCATTGGATTCAGATGTGTTTTGCAGTGTTCCTAAGTAACGGAGATTCAGTCACCCTCTTTCAACGTCATGTTGGCTTGAAGTCAACCACTCTCTTACCTTTGAGTTTAGTACACACATGTGTGTGTCAATAAAAATTGACCCTTTATTTTCCAACCAAGTTTTTGTGTTATATATTGTGTCCAATAATATTACCATCTTCTGATACCAGACGAAAAACCAAATATCAACCCACCACAGATTACAAGGTTAGATAAGAAATGACCCTTACCTTGAAGAAGGTAAGATTATTGTGTTCAGGGAAGCATCTATGTGAGAATCTGTTCAACAAAAGTGGCACATCTTTGGAAAAATCTGTCTGAGCATAACTTTTATTTTACATTTCTAATATAAAGCAAATGAGGCAGATTTGACTTGTCATGGAATGTCCAAGCTGCAAAGGTCTGAACTGATGATGCTAAAGAATAGAGTTGATTTGAATATTTACCATGGAAGTAGTGATAGGCTTGCGACATTGCATCAGTGGGAAGAAGGCTGAAATGTGAAGAATAAGTCTTGTTCCGTAAGATTGTATAAACAGTTTTTAATTCTATCAAGGCTGGAAAGTGGGGACTGAACCACTCCTGACCAGTTATGGTCAAAATACTCCATAGAGATAACATGCTCATAAATAATTATCATACTGATGACAATATCAGAAAATATTTCATGCCAAATAGGGCCTAAAAACCCCATCAAAATATATATTTTTACATTGCTTTAAGGAATCTCTTCAAGAAGAAAAATAAATAGAAATCAGAAGATAATTTGACATTGTTAGAAAAGAAAATTTCCTACTAAGTATGGTATTTTTACAATATACAACAGGAAAAACATTGATAAGTAATTTAGTTACTTATCTGTTCATACAATCAGGTTAGAGAGAACATCTGTTCCTTTCTCAGGTGTTTGGTTCCAACAAGAAAATTCTTAAATTATAAATAGTGATAATATATATATATATATATATATATATATATATATATATATATATATATATACAGTAATCTATTTCTTTAAGATATTTAGTAAACTTAGCTAACTCTAGCACAAGGCCACACTATTGGGGGACACAGTGATAATTAAACTAACTATATTAGCAACTGGCTGGTCTGCGATTGTATAAAAACGTGCACATGCATACTCAGACCAAACTGTGGGGGTTCACTCACATCATAGCAGCAGAAATTAGCCTTTCATTCATGGGGACAAAAGCATAATTGACAGGAAATAAAACGTACAGAAATAACAGGAAAAGCATGGTAAATTGCATGTTAATTTTATACAATATCTGTTTATATTTCTGAGATGAGGTATTATGTACACTATTTACATTATTTGGACTATTGTCCTCATCTTTGTTGCCATATTTATTACAATGTTTTGGCCTTTCAGTATCTGTCTATATTTCTGAGATGAGGTATTATGTACACTATTTACATTATTTGGACTATTGTCTTCATCTTTGTTGCCATATTTATTACAATGTTTTGGCCTTTCAGTATCTGTCTATATTTCTGAGATGAGGTATTATGTACACTATTTACATTATTTGGACTATTGTCCTCATCTTTGTTGCCATATTTATTACAATGTTTCGGCCTTTCAGTATCTGTCTATATTTCTGAGATGAGGTATTATGTACACTATTTACATTATTTGGACTATTGTCCTCATCTTTGTTGCCATATTTATTACAATGTTTTGGCCTTTCAGTATCTGTCTATATTTCTGAGATGAGGTATTATGTACACTATTTACATTATTTGGACTATTGTCTTCATCTTTGTTGCCATATTTATTACAATGTTTTGGCCTTTCAGTATCTGTCTATATTTCTGAGATGAGGTATTATGTACACTATTTAGATTATTTGGACTATTGTCCTCATCTTTGTTGCCATATTTATTACAATGTTTCGGCCTTTCAGTATCTGTCTATATTTCTGAGATGAGGTATTATGTACACTATTTACATTATTTGGACTATTGTTTTCATTTTTGTTGCCATATTTATCACAACGTTTCAGCTGTTGTATGCTCCAGCCTTCTTCAGCTGGTTGGAATGTCGAACTGAGCCCTTTATTTCAGTTGCTGGGATAGACTTTTCTAGTTCCACATGCCATGTTTAATGGATGTCAGTTATCTCATGTTAATTCCCCTCTACAAGTTCTTGAGGAATCTTGGCACAGTGGATAAAGGCATTAGTTAGATCCAGTTACAGGACCAAAAGAGTGGGAGTTCAATACCTGGTTAAGGCAGTGTAGAACTTGGAGAGAGGAATTAACACTGAGTGTGAAGAACACTCCTTAGGTCTGCACACCTGGTGATGACAAGGTTGAGCTGGTGCCAGTGTCCAGAACGGGGGTATCCCCAAGAGACTTTGTGGCATTCTTTGCACTTGAAGTAGGTGTTTGTCACGCACAGTCCGGGGTGGCAGCACAGTTCCAGCAGCCACTGTCATTCTCATTCATCTTGCCGAGGCAGGAGGGCCAAGTGTCACAGTCAGCTCCCATTCTAGCATTGAAGTCTCCTAGTAGGTATAATCCTTCAGTATTGAGGTTCCTGGATATCATCTCATCCAGTGGCTCACAGAATTGGTCCCTGACCTCTGGGGTGGCGCAGAGTGTTGGCGCGTAGATGCAGAAGACGTTGGTGAAACCTGTAGATGTTGAGAGGCGCAGTGCTAAGATTGTCTCAGATCTGCCAGTTGGTGGTTCAATGGCTGGTATCAGTGAGTTCTTCACAGTGAAGCCTACGCTGTGTTGCCTTGGGTCATCCTGAGGCAGGCCCTGCCAGAAGAAGGTGTAGTTGGCCTCTCTGATGAGACTGCTGTCAGCCAGACGAGTCTCTTGCAGGCAGGCAATGACAGTGCCCAGTCTTGAGAGTTCTTTGTCCATGACCACAGTCTTTCGAGCATCGTTGCTCTGTTGGATGTCATCTGCGAGTCCAGAGTGCATGGTCCGGACGCTCCAGCTAGCAAATCGAAGAGCTGGAGTCTTCGTGTTTCTTTCTTTTATGCTTGGTGCAGGATTTACAGCTTGTTTGTCAGGAATATCAGTCCCTGAGCCCTACACACCCAGTAAAGCAGGCAAGCCGTGGCAGGACAGCACCTTAGTGGCTGGGGACTGCCCAGCTTGAGGCAAGTGGTAGCTGTCCAGTGTGATGCAATGATCTCTCCCAGCAACGGAGGTGACCTCAGGTGCCTATAGCCTATGCCAATCGGGTTGGGCTTTTGACTGGTAACTGTCACTTCCCTTGTTGTGCTGATGACTTGCGATGTCGCTAGAGTGTCCTCTCCAGTGTGCTATGAGCCTGGACGAGATGTATGGAGAACTAGAGCTGCACAGACGTCTAGTTCCTCCTCTCGGATTTGCAAGCAGTGAAACCAAATAAAGGATAAACCAATACAGTTTGGTACCAGCGTGGCTGCAGGAGTTGCCAGAAGGGAGCACAAAGTGCCATCCATCTGCCTTAGGGGCTCCACTCCAGATTTGTGCAGGGTTCACTCCTTGGCTTTTCCTTCTCCCGAAGATTTCCACAAGGCAGTGGAGCTATTTAACCCATAGCTGGGGTTTGGTTCATGGGCACCAGGGCATGTCCACACACCGGTGGACCTGCATGCCGCATGTTAATGGGGAAAAACTCCTCCCCCATCTCCTGTAGTTTAGCTCAAGTCCTCAAGGTGCTGGGTTTCCATGTGTTGACATGAGGAGGCACTAGATAGGGCTTGCTGATGGAGAGGCTATATACTGGCAGAGGAAGACTTACGCACTCAGCTCCCCTTTTCACATTTCTGCTAGCCAGCGGCGGTAACTGAAAGCAAGAAGTGACAAGCACTACCACTACAGACTACAACATTAGATATATCACAACAGCCATTGAGACACTTATCAGGGATAGTGTGTTTGTAAATACAGAAGTGGGTACTGAGTTCAACATCATGTGGCAAAATCTGTTTCATGCTTGAACACAATCTTTAAGCCTTATATATATATATATATATATATATATATATATATATGTATAATAAAGAAGTTAATGGTCAGAGTTAGAACAAGAAACAAGTATTAATGAGTGCTCAATACACATATAAAAAGATAAAATCTAACATGTAGAGCCTTTAAGTATAGAAATTTATGAATGTTATATTTTTTTCAAATTTATGAACACTATATCTTTTAAAAATAAATAAAGGAATAAGCACACAACATGAGGTGAGCTAGTAGTTGAGGAGGAGGAGGAGGAGGAAGAGGAGGGGAAAATGTATCATTGGGCATTAAATAAGATATACATATTTTCTTTACATCCTAACATATATGAACTCAAAAGGAAGATTTTAGTATGGATGCCATGGGTCATAATTTCTGATCACACACACACACACACACACACACACATCTTACTTATTACAAAACGCAGATTGTGTGTGTGTGTGTGTGTGTGTGTGTGTGTCTGTACGTTTATATATTGGATCGGATTTCCTACATTTTTCAACCGATTTCAACAAAACTTCACAGGACTATGTAAAATTACCTTTGCGTGGTTCTGACAGTGCCAAAAATTGGAAAAACACAATTGTTTTTGCACGAAATTAATTTGAAAACACGATTAAGAGGCATTAATGAAAGGGGGACAACTCCTATCGAGTTATACTTATTATAAAACCCAGGTTGTGTGTGTGTTTGTGTGTGTGTGTTCGTTTATATATGGGATCGAATTTCCTACATTTTTCAATCGATTTCAACAAAACTTCACTTTTTTTTGGCAGGTAGTGTTTCTTATTGTCTTGCACACTTTTTTCTTTATTTTTACATTCAGAATGCTTTAAAAATTCCATTTACAAGACAATTGTTTATAATAAAATTCTATTCAATCGGTAGACTCATAACGATTGAAAACAATGTTTTTGCTTGAGTTTGGGTTTGACCAATTTGTAAAAAAAAATAAACAAAGAAAAACAAAACAAAACAAAAAATAAAACTAATTAAGACATGCGTGTCCATCAACCTTAAACAATAATCTTTGTCAATTTTATTTTTCAGTCTTTATGATGGTCAATACTTGATCTATCTCTTACTGTTACATCCCCGGCAACGCCGGCTCTACTTCTAGTATATATATATATATAAATATATATATATATATATATATATATATATATATATATATATATATATAGATGTTTTGGATATTATTATACATTATATATAAATATATATATATATATATATATATATATATATATATATATATATATTAAGAAATGGGCAAAATCAAACAATTTATTTATTAAAGGCATTTTTATGTTTAACATTCTTTTTATAGATACAAGTATTTAAGTAAATGCTCTGTTTATAATAAACAGTGTTAAATAACATTTACCGGCCTGAATGTCCGAGAAATTTTCATTGAAAATATTCGTCCTTTGACAGCATTCAAACCTGCATCCTATACGGAACCGTCATTTACACTGACGTGCCTTATCGAACAGCCACAAAGAGCGTTCGGTAGACAAGGTATAAGCAGTAAATCGACCTTGTCTGCTCATCAACGCCTCCTTTGTGGCTTTCCAATCGTTAAAACGTCTTGTATCTATAAAAAAGAACGTTAAACATAAAATGTCTTTAATAAATATATATATATATATATATATGCACACACACACACACACACACATATATATATATATATATATATACACATATATATATATATATATATATATATATATATATATATATATATATATTTATTATGATTATAATTTAGGCTCTACTTTTGTATTGAGCACTGTTTTTTTAAAAAAAAAAAACAAAATACTAATGTACTTGAATTATTTACCTAACATGTTTATTTCCTATTTTTCCACATATTTGCACACACACACACACATATATATATATATATATATATATATATATATATATATATATGTGTGTGTGTGTGGGTATATATATATATATATATGTTTTGGATACTATTATACATCATATATATATATATATATATATATATATACATATTTGTGTGTGTTTTTAATATATAATAGTATCCAAAACAAAATGAAGTTGATGAGACAAAGTTGAAAAGTTATAAATGATATGTGTCACCAACATCTGTTGATTTTATCTTCTTTTAAAATGAAAAGCAAAACTGTATGTACGGAAAGTGCACTCAGATTTTTGAAGACAAGGCCAATAAAATTAAATTACCTCATCAGATTCACTAAACACATGTTCTTTCAGCAGCCACACTCTTGACCCAGAGCAGCACTACCTCATTAAGTCAGTTCATGTAGGCCTCCATGTTGAGCTTGAGGTCATGTGATCACACAAAATACCTTTGTAATCATGATTAGCCTCAAGAATCCTTTCACTCCAAGATGTTCATATTGGAGCCTCCAGCATGAATGCCAAGCAGTACAGCGTGCTCTTTTCAAAATTCTGAATTGCGTCACAGTACCCAACTGAATCTACTATACTAGGCAGTCGACAAAATCAAAAATGATCAACGCGCATGTGCAAAATTGAAAATATAAAATAGCGACAATTTACCTATCGCACCCTTTATACATACATACATACATATATATATATATATATATATATATATATATATATATATATATATATATTTATCTATGAAGGTATGTTGTGGTGCATCTCTGTGTTTATACGTGTGTGAAACTTCTCATTATATGTGTGAATATTTATGTTATCAAATATGTGCCGGTGTACAAGTGTTTATGTTATACCAAATATAAACGAAAATTAAAGAAATATTTGAAAGATATTTGACAAAAGGAATAAAAAGCAAATGCAAAATGTTCAAACAATTGTCTAATGACCTTTAAAGGTTGAAACTGAAGAAATGAAAACAAAATTCCACTGAGTTGTTTCTTTGCTATTTAGTCTCTGGGGTTTGAACCAAACTGTAGAAGGAGAAAAACATTCCACAGGAAATTCTTTGTTTACTGCATGTTCTTTTTGTTTTTTTTTCCCAGACTTTTCTTTTCTTTTTTCCCCAGCTAAGACCTTTTTGATACAAAAGATTCCTGCCATGCAGTAAAGCACATATATCAAACTTGATCCATTTCAACCACAAATATTTCTTCATTAATTATTCTTTCATGTTAATTACAATTGCTTTTCATCACAAATACACATACAATCAGTTTATGGGCATTTGCATAAAAATTTATTATCTTGAATTATTATTATTATTATTATTATTATTATTTGTGTATGCTATGTTTCCCGCTTCGTATCCTGTAGAGACGAGTCCAAACTATGGTCCTTAGGACCTATAGGAAAATTGTTATTTAATTGAAAGCATTTATCTTCGTATAAGGGATGTTCCTAGTAGGGTGATCTTCTGGGCAACTTATATGTTGATATTACCTGGAACACTGTTAGTAAAATTGTCCATTTCTTTTCTCATGAGGCCCAGAACTCCGAATACTATTGGTACAGTCTCAGTCTTCATTCTCCACAATTTGGAAAATTTCTTGATAATTTTCATAGAGGTATTTCTCTCAGATGGTATTGCTATATCAATAAGCATACACTTCCTGAATTTCTTGTCTTTTATGATAATATCAGGTCTGTTGGTTTTTATTTCCCTGTCAGTTTGAATTGGCATGTCCCAGAGGATAGTTAAATTGTCATTTTGGGTAACTGTGTCTGGTTGGGGCTTATATCATCTCTCAGTGGTTTTGATTTTATGCTTCTTGCATATCTTCCGGTGTACATATGTTGCTACCTTGTTATGTCTCTGGGTATATTCATTTTTTGCCAGTTCCATACATCCTTAGATAATATGGTCAACAGTTTCATCATATCTTCCTGAGATCCTGCATTTAATGTTACTTCCATCCTTGATTATGTGACAATGATAGGATCTGGTTGCAGGGTTTTTTCATGAGTTGCAGTAATTAGGCCTTCTCTTTCAGTTTTTAACCTTGTGATCCTCAGCCACTGATGTATTTTTTGTTGGTCCACATCTGTGACTTTCATTTTTTTAGGTATTTGTCATGCAACACAGTGTCCTCCCAAATATCTGTAATTTCATTTGGCTGAGTTGTTTTGCTTTCTGTTTTACTCATTAGGTATAGATGCTATTGCTTCATTCTTTTGTTGGTAGGATTTCTGGTATATTAAACAGTTATTTGAAGAATGCAGCTTCTTTGTTGATGGAGTGGATTTAGGGTTTTCTGTTTGTAAGAGAGGGTTATTGTTTTTTGTGAGGTGGTATTATTATTTTTATTATTATTATTATTATTATTAATAATAATAATTTTTGACTAGTATTTCTTTCATCTTAATTTTACTGGCTTTATTTACAATCATAGTATTAGATGTAATAACAGATTTTCTTTGATAAAATATTGTCAAGCATTATTAATTTTGGACTAGTACTTCTTTCATCGTAATTTTAATGGCTTTATTTACAATCATAGTATTAGACGTAATAATAGAATTTCTTTGATAAAGTATTGTCAAGCATTATTAATTTTCGACTAGTATTTCTTTCATCTTAATTTTACTGGCTTTATTTACAAGCATAATATTAGATGCAACATTAATTCTTGTGATCACTGTAATAATGTGTTAAATAAGAGTAAGTTTTTATTTCACTGCTTTTCAGTCAATTTCAGGTGTTAACACCTTCTGCTGATAAAGCTGAATGTTTCACCTGTAAATTCTCCTTAAACTGTAATCTTGATTCCTCTGGAGTATCCTTGCTTAACTTCACACTTAGAATTGATTCTCTGTTGAGTGAAGGGGTTATCTGCATAACCCCTTCTTTATTTTCTGCTATCAGCTCTAATCAAATCATACAGACCTGATGGCATCCTTGTAATAGTCCTTAAGAAGTGTGCTCCTGAACTTGTGCCTGTTCTTTCAAAACTGTATTGCTTTCCTGCCTGTTGGAAATTCTCATCTGTTGTTCCACTTTTTAAGAATGCAGGTAACCCATCCGACCCTTCCAATTATTGACCTTTAGGCCTTCTACATCTTTTGGAGAAACTATTAGAGGCCCTAATCAATGCTAAATTGGTTATGCATCTCACATTGTAGTGACTTTTTTCAGACATGCAATATGGCTTTAATTTCTCTAGATCAACTGCTGGGAGACCCTTTTCTGCCTTCCATTATCATGGCTGATGCTAACCTCCAGGAGAGTTACCCATTCTTCCTTCTCAGACTAATACAAATCTAAACAAATGTTAAGAATCCCATTACTATCTATTATCAAGTCCAGAAGAAATTTGTGCAAATTTAAACAGTGGAAAAATTTTTCAAAGCTGGATCTTTCTGAAGCATATTTGCAAATACAGGTTGAAGAAGAATGTTCATAGTTAATAAATATAAATACTTATAAATATATAATTTATACTTATAAATAGGGATTGTGTAAGTTCAACCAACTTCCTTTTGAGATGAAAATAGCTCCAGCTATATTTCAACAAGTGATGTGATTTCGCATTTGCTAATCTGGATGATATATTAATTAAAAGTGTATCTAAGGAACAACATAGCAAGCATGTAAGAAGAGTTTTTAAAAACATATAAGAATATGGCTTCAAACTCAGTAAAAAAAAGTGAGACTTGTTTTTGCTTAAAATCAACTTCCTAGGACAAATCATTAATAAAAATGGTCACCACCAGATGTTCTGAAGGCAAGTACAAATTAGAATTTAATTATGACTTCAGGATAGAAAGCCAACTGTCCCAAAAATTAGGACATGCAGATGGTTTACCAAGGGTGATACAAAAAACTGTTTAAGGACATTGTTATTGCAGAATTAAAAAGTGAAATAAAAATTAAAAATATATTATGCAATGTAGTACGCAAACTATCAGTTACCTTGGAAGAAATAAAAGTAAAAGCAGAACAAGACATGTTTATTTTGAAAGTAAAAAAAAAAGACGTGTAAAAGAAAAGCACTTCACAGACATTTCTTCCGAATATGACCCCACCCCTCATAGAGGAGAACATGATTAAAAACTGTATGCAATCTCCTGCAGCTGTGGTAAGAAACATAAATTAGAAACTGGCCGTCCCCTTAAGATAAGACTGCAAGAACACCATAAAGCCGTAAAATGAGGGGGAAATAGAAAAATCAGGAATATCTGACCACATATGGAGGGAAAAGGGATGTAGTTGAAATAATAGACAGAGAACATCATTGGAAAATAGAAAATCTTAATGAATTAAGCCAGAAAAATCTCCTAAGTTGGCCAGGCATAGAAATGAATACAATATAGGAATCAGTAATATGGAGTACTAGAGAAAAACAACAATAACAACAAAAAAATTGCAATATGAATTAGATTACTGAGACATTAGGTTTATAAGCCCCAAAAATCTATACACTGACACCCTCAAGGCCCAGTGTTGGTTGAATCCAGTGACTTAACTCAATGGGTTGTGAGTTCAATACCTGGCTACAGCGGAGTTGAACAAACAAAATCTTTAAAGGGAGTGAGTTATAACAATGGTTTTACTGCTTTTGAACTTGCTTAAAAACAGCGCTGATCAGAAATAAGGAATCGACTACTTGAACTCACATCTCTTTGCCTGAAATTAATTAAAGAAATGCTCTTGAAAAATTTGTAATCATGAGGAATGTTTCATTTCATAAAAATGATCTAAAAATCTTTGTTGACTCAAAATTAAAAGCAAATCTTGTTAAATATCCATTTAATGAGTTTCTTTTGATAAGCACTTCTGACAAACAACATAAAATATTTTCTTCAAGCTTTTCCAGTACAAAAGCTCCATTTGGATATATATCCATCGAACATCTTGGTTAAAATCCCTGAAATACTATTATGGTGTTTCATAAAAAGGGAAAGGATGAGGAAAGTAAAAAGTAAAGCTTTTGATCTTCCATACATGCTTTCAATAGATTGTCATCGTCATTTTTGGTTTTTGTATTCTTTGGCTTTTCTCTGTTGCATGAGAGGGTGCTGCTGAAATGCTTTGGGTCTGATACATTTCCATAATTTGACTGTTAAAATCTGAATGTTAAATTTTCTTTAGTAGGATTCAAGATCAGGTTGATAAGTTTTCAACAATTATTTGGAAAACATATTTTTGGGTAGAAAAAACATTGAAGTATAGTATAGTGTTTGTAATGAAAAACTGAAAAAATATATATAACTTAAGATTTTCTTAAACAAATTAGATTAAATAATAGCAGATACGTTATGGAAACATATTCTACACTATTTACAATATTTGGACTATTGTCGTCATCTTTGTCACCATATTTATTACAACGTTTCAGCTGTTGTATGCTCTGCCCTTCTTCAGGTGGTTGGAATGTTGAACTGAACCCTTTATTTTGCTCACTGGGGCAGACTGTTCTAGTTCCATGTGCCATGTCTAATGGATGTCAGTTATCAGTTATCTCCTGTTAATTCCCCTCTCCAAGTTCTCCACCACCTTAACCAGGTATTGAACTCACACTCTTTGGATCCTGTCACTGGATCTAACTAACACCTTTATCTACTGTGCCATGTGCATTGAGACAGATACTGAAATATATTCTGTTAATTAATCATTTTCAAACAAGATAAAAACCTCTTATTATTGAAAATTATTAATAAGATATAACAAATAATTAATAAGATTTAGTGAATACCAATTTTAAATAAAATTTAATTAACTTATAATTCATGCATTACTGTTATTAGAAATTATATTCTCTTTAACTAATACACATTTCAATAAAGCTGAGCATTTTTCTGTTAAATATTCATGTGCATTTTGTACATATCAGTATTAATAGAGGATTGTGGAACAAAGATGGAAATGCTATACTCCATTGCAATTAGATCTTTCTGCCTTAACCGGGTATTGAACTCACACTATTCTGGTCCTGCCACTGGATTTAACTAACACCTTTATCCACTGTGCCATGTGTCCTTGAGGCACAGATAAAGCAGTGGAGAACTTTCAGAGAGAAATTAACAGGAGATAACTGATAACTGACATCCATTAAACATGGCACATGGAACTAGAACAGTCTACCCCAGTGAGTGAAATAAAGGGTTCAGTTCATCATTCCAACCACCTGAAGAAGGCTGGAGTGTACAACGGCCAAAACATTGTAATAAATGTGGCAACAAAGGTGAGGACAATAGTCCAAATAATGTAAATAATGTACATAATACCTCATCTCAGAGATATAGACAGAATTACTGGAATATAAAAATTTTGGATTGACACTTTATCTGCTCTTTTTATTTCTTTTCATTTATCTTTGTGGATGAGTTAAATATTTTCACAAAGTTTAAATTTTCACCTACTCAACCTTCCACAATAGAATCATTTAATACACTTTTCTGATTTGCAATTCTGCGGGCATATCTTATACTCATTTAATTTATTTTATTAGACATGTTTCCATTAATATGTTTTTAATATATTTTATGACTTAAGCTTCTGTAAATACATGTTAAATGGAATCATTTAATATACACTATCTGTTGAGATTCCTCAGGCATAAGAGAGATACAATCATTTAATGTAGTTTATGAGTTGAAGTTCCACAGGCGCCAGTTAATTTGCCCAAATGCTCTCTTATTAAACGTCTTTTCTGTCAGAACTTGAAGTGTGCCAGGAATACATTTTGTGCAAGAACAGTTGGTGAATACACAAAATACAAAGAGAATTGGAGTCAGGCATTTTAAATTATTTTATGAGATGTGGTTCAATGAACATGCTGTCAATGACAAAATTATTTGTACACCCATCAATTTTGTATATTTTTATCTATTTCTCAGAATCTAATACCTGTATGATACCAAGTTGTTTTTTATATGTTTGTTGTGATAGGATCCACCTAATTTGCATAGTGGAGTACCGACCATATAAATATGGTTGGTACCGGGAAGAGATTGATCCAGAGACTCTGCCCAACTGCGACTCAGTCAACACATTCTCCAGGAACGATCTTACCAGGAATATACAAAAGACTATATGTAAATATTGTGTACACTTTCTTGTTTCAATACATTTTGTTCTAAGTACATTTTGTGTTGCATTATTATTCCATGCATTAGTCAACTTTCAACAATGTTAATAAGTGCAAAAAAGGCATATAAAAATTAGTTTTCAGAACAATAGGTTAAATACAACAAATTTGACAGATGAATTATGCAAAATAGGAAAAGACAAAATTATTTGTACATTATGAAAAAAGAAAAAAAATTGAACAATTTTCACAATATTAATAGTCAAAAGCATGCCTTGCCTTTTCTGGATCTCTCAATTTCAGCTAATTCCCTTTAGTAACTCAACTCTCCAAGGTTTTATTCACTTCTGCTGTGGCCTGGTACTGAACTCATATCTCTTTGAGTCAAGTCACTGGATTACTTCAACCAATGCTTTTATCCACTGGGGTGGAACATGAACATAACAATGATGATGAGGACAACAGTCTGAACAATGTAAATAATGTAAATTGTCACAATACCTCATCTCAGAGATATAGGCAGATATTTCGATTTATTCAATTTATTTTAACTATTTTTTCTCAGATTGATTATTATAGCCATATTATTTCCACCAAGTACTTTTAGGATATATCTTACCTGTGTTGATTATTGTGTTGCTTTGTCTCTGTAAAGCTTTTTCTTACTTGTTCCTACTGACTGAACCAGTGTATACTATTTCACTGCTTGATCCAGAGATTGAACTCATCACAGCTAGATGAACTCTTGATTGACATACCGCTTTGCCATGAAGGACAGCAGTGTAGTCTTTGTACTTTGTACTGATTGTTTAGTAATTTTTTTTATGGTAACTCACAGCATACTTATTTATTTAAACTATTGTTCTGATTGTCATATATGTTATTATAGACACAATGTTTCAGACAAGTATTTTCTCTAACCATATTCAGGCATCAATTATTTTGGTTGATAAGGGATATAAGTTGATTATTGTATTATTTTATACCTGTGATACCATTTGTTATTCATTCTTGCTGAACTAAAGCATATTACTTTACTACTTGATCAAGAGATTGATCAGTATGTTTTCATTTCTTCTTCCCTCAGCTATGGGTTAAATAGCAGGGCCGACTGGGCTATCTAGCCTTAGTTGTCATCTAGTCTAGGAGAAAGATAACTCTGAACTCAAAACCAGTTGTGCTTGACACTGCAGCTCCAATCTGTAAAAGCTTACTTACTACAGAAAGTGCTGCAGCAAAACTAGCATGGTGAGTCTGTGGCCCTAACATGTTGTGGCTGTGGCCCAAGCATGGTGAAGCCTTATACTCAACAGAAGTCTATTGGTACCTAGGAAAGTAGGTATATTTGTCAAGATCAAAAACATGGACCTCATAATCTCCATTCCAATGCTCAAACTACTTATCTTTTTTTCTAATATAAGAAAATAGAAATAAAAAAATCAATTCAAAATAAAAACCTAAAAAAAAAAATCCTTTCACTGTGCCAAAATTTCTGCATAGACAGTCATTGAATAGTCAGCCTTGTCCAATAAAATTAATCTGGAACCCAAATAAAATGTAATGGTTTGTAATCTCCGTAATTTAAGACAGATTAGTAAGAAATAGAGAAAAAACTGCTCAAGGCAGATTACTTTGGCACCATAAAAGTAAAAGTATTGTATTTCAATTTCACCATTGATGCTTAGATAGCAATTTATGTCAGGCTGGTAGCTAAAATGGGAGTTATAAAGCCTCCCCTAAATTGGGCAATGTAATAGACATATAGACAGATGTTCCTTCAGCTTTCTTTAATGTTCTGCTGTTTTTGAAAAGCAGTAATGTCTGTAATTAACTTACTCTTAGATAGGAAAAAGCTGTATGATATTTACAGAATCAATTGATCTGTTTACATACTACTTGGCCGATTCAAGATTACAAAAATGTTTTTATCAATTTAATATAAAGCCAATAAATTAGTCTTTCTCCTCAGTGATCATGATTTTATTTCTAAGTACTCTACAACCCCTTTCTCACAGATGAAATACCACAAGCCTCTCACTGCTCAATAGCTACTTCCATTGAAAGTGCTCAGACACACTACATTCTTTAGCTCCATCAGTACTAACCTTCATGGCTAAGAACTACCATTTTATACACATTGTAGTGAAGCACCCTCATTCTTTTCGTATTCTGTTGGTGAGATATAAGTTCTACTTGAGCAGCTTTTCCCTACAAACAGCTGTTTTGTGGAACCGACTCACAAAATAATGCTTCCCTGATCACTAAAATCTTAGCCTGTTCAAGTCTAGAAATAACCATTATCATCCCCAAATATCTGCATAAACTTTGCCTTTTACTCTGTAACCCTCTCCCTTGAGTGGCTCTTGTAACTTGTACAGGGTGAACATCATTGTAAGAGAAAAAAGTAGTGTTTTTATGATACTGATTAATTCTCTTTGCAATATTTAGATTAATAAATATTTAGATCTAAGTTATTTCCTTTGGAAAATATTGTATGGCAAATTTCGTACCGAACCAAAAATGAATTATACTTTACCATCCATCCATCCAAAAGAATTGAGATAATGTCCATATCTCTCAGTCTATATTTAGCTATGTACCTTCCCTCTTTATTCATATCTAGTTTGCTCATGTTTGTCAATATATGCATAGCACCTTAGTGATCTTTGATGCAGTCAGGTCAGAAATTCTCCCTTGTTACCACATAAACATTGTTGACTTAGAGAGGAAGCAAGCAATGCCAAATAACTGCCAATTGCCCTAGAGATGCCATCAAGGCATCCTGACAATCTCTTCATATATTCAAGTCATGGATTCTTCTCTGCTACTTGTACATTGTATGCAAGTACTACCTGGTCTCATTTGAATTCTAACTGAGCTAGTTGTTCTCTCTGCAAAAGGCATGACTCCAATTCTGTTTGGAACTTTGTCCATTCACTTACTGTAGCTGGCCAATGTTTGTCTGTTACAATGTCTAACAGAAAAGAGGTTTAATAACAAAAAATTTAGCAACCACTCTCCCATACCTACCTATTCATGCAGAAATGTCGAAATTTTTGTTATCATAATCTCTTTAGGCATAGAGTTAACTGTTATCAATCCCACATTTCCTTATACACTCCACTTCTTGCCTCCTACTTTCACAGCTCATACAGCAACCTCATTCAGTAACTTCCTCTAGCTTGAGTGGCTCTTAAGCTATACAGTGTGTGAACATTAGTAAAACAAATGTCAATCTTGAACCTTTGTGCCTGCAAAAAATGGAGTGTTAAAAGAACATACTATTATTTTAACTACGTTCCTTCCTCAACAATGTTTATTGTTTTAAAAAAAATGGTTAGAATTGTTAAGGGGTCCACTCCTTTTTATACAAGTGGACTCGCCCAGTGTGTACTTGTACTGCTGCTGGTGAATACCCGGGAGAGATACACTGATAGTGTGATACAGTGATACAGTGAGAGTGTGAGGTAACCGCTTTGTAGGAGTCACAGTTGCGAGCACGTAGACTCAGAAGGAAGTCATACTTCGATACTGAATTTCCCAGACTGTATATATATCATTATTGCTACTAACCGCATTTCTGGATCTACTAACCCTATTACCAATTGTATTATTATGTCAATACATTTATTTGCTATATTTCATTCCTGCGTTTGTCATTCATTTGAGATCGGATTTCATCCCAGAATCCACAACAAGAATTTTAATAAAAACTAAACATATTTAATTTTTCTTTGTTCTTGAGAATTGATAGCAAAATTAATCCACTATTTAATAGATGCTTTATTGAAATGCTTGGTAAATCATCGGTAAATTACCAATTGATTCAGATATTATAAAATTGTAAATAATAAGGATTTCCTCATGGTTAGTTCACATATTTTAATAATTTAGTAAATGTTTATAAATTTATGAATAAAAAATTGTTTTCACGATTATTTCTGTAGTGATATGTAAATGAGGTACTGTATAAAAGGCAGTATCGCTATAACTATGTGAGAGTTATCTTCTCTTGGCAACACTACATCTATCAGAGAGAATAACTATCATAACAATATGGCATTGGTGAAATGGTATACACATACGATAAGCAAATAGAAATGTGGAAAATATAGATCCTCCAATTGAAAGTATGGAAGTATATGCGATAAAAGCACAGGATAAAAGTAGGGAAATAGTGAAGTTGAATGAAGTAACTTTATTCATGCAGGTGGGTACTGGAAGTGATATCATGTTGATCCCAAGGAATTTTTGGCAAAGAATGTATAGACCAAAGTTAAAGAAAAGCAATCTCCAGTTGAAACAGTTTGATGGCAAGTATTTGGCTTAAAGAAATCAGTCAACCCATGTATTTTCAAACCTGAAAAGTTCCTGTTCCCATGCTGCCCTTGGTATTTGCTAGATTGACAAAATGTTGGAACAAGAAACATTAGAAAAAGTCAGCCAGATTTGTAGCAATTAGGTTTCACCTATTGTGGATATACGCAAACCCAATGGAGATTTAACAATTTGTGGCAATTATAAGGTGCTCGTGAATTGCCAGATCAGTTCAGATTCATTTCCATTGCAAAACATTGAAACAGTGTGCCATGAGTTTGCTGGTATGAAATACTTTGCTAAAGTTGACTTTAAGTCAGTATATAATAAAATAAAAATTGATACCAAGTTTCAAGAAGTCACCACAATGGATATTGCTATTAGATTAATAAGATGAACTCATATACTGTTTGAAGTAAAAATGTCAAGTGACATTTTTCAAAAAGCCATCCAAAAATTTTTAGAGGGTATTAAACATATAATTGTATATCAGGATAACATTGGCATTGGTGCATGCAGTAAAAAAGAGCTCAAAAGTAAAACAGAGCAGGTTTCGAAAAAATTAAATAGCATGGGTATGACAATTAATCATGATAAATGCAAGTTTAATTGTGAAAAATTTTGTACCTAGGATATCAAATATCCAATATCGCCAGATGATAAACTCATTAATAAGATATCAAAGATAGCTGAAACCAGAAATAAAAAAGAGTTAAAATCTTTTGTAGGATTACCCAACATATAACAGATATCTACCATGATATAGTGACTTGGTGGAACCATTTAACAAAATAAGGAAGATGAAATTAAAAAAGGCACTCATAAACAAACCAGTTGTTAAAATTTTTTGACCCAGTGAAAAAGTTGACATTAACTACTGATGCCAGTGACTGCGCTGAAAGTTTTTGTTGGAAAGGAAATTTCTATTAAAATCTGATCATAAGCCTTTGGAATTTACACTCAACACGAGAAGAGTGCTGCCAAAGGTCACATCTGCCAGGATATTAAAATGGGTGATTAAGCTTATAGGGTTTGACTTTGACATCATATATACTAAAGGAAATCCTATCTCGGTTAAATTTTGAGAGTAAAAATGTTGAATCAAGTGAAAATTGTGAGGATAGGATTTTGCACTGGATAGAAACAAACGTATTACCCTTAAATTGTCTTAGGTTGAGAACCTGACAGGATACAATGTTGAATAGAATTATGGATAAAGAGAAATACATGGAGTAATTGCTCTATGGCTGAGAGGCCTTATAAAGAGTCAAGACAGAAATTAACAATAGAAAAAGGAATTATATGTAATTGTTGAAACTTGACTAATGCATGGAATAATAATACAACACAAAATGTACTTAGAACAAAATGTATTGAAACAAGAAAGTGTACACAATATTTACATATAGTCTTTTGTATATTCTTGGGAAGACCGTTCCCGGAGAATGTGTTGACTTAGTCGCAGTCGGGCAGAGTCTCTGGATTGAATCTCTTGATTCTTCCCCCCGTCTTCCCGGTACCAACCATATTTATATGGTTGGTACTCCCGATGCAAATTAGGTGGATCCTACCACAACAGTAATGGAGGTATCATAGTACCTCTACAGTCTCTGAGAAAAGAAGTAATTAAAGCCATGCACAATAATATAGATGGAGGTATATTGGTTATGCAAATGAGGTTAAAGTTGCAAGTGGCCAGGCTATTTGAGAGATATGGAAGAGTATGTTAAAAAATGCCCAAATTGTGTAGAAATAAAGAAATTTAGGCAAAATAAATTCACTCATGAGCAAAGGAAATGGAGCTGTGGACATGAGTATCTATGGATCATGCTTACATTAAAGATATAGGACTATTTCTGATATTAGTTGACTTGTATTTAGGTTGGCCTGAAGTTATTAAAGTTGCAGATAGAAAAGCCACTACTGTGAAGCAGGTGTTGAGGATAGTGTTTTCTAGAAATAGAGTTCCAAAAACCTTGGTCTCTGACAAAGCATAGATTTGAGACATCTATATACCGCAAACAAAAATTCACTTAACAATACCTCAGCTTTGACTCTCACCACCCATACAGTGTAAAGAAAGCAATTATCCGCTGCCTACAACATTGAGCAAAAGTCATAAGTGGCAACCTAGAGATATATGAACAAGAAATGGTCAGTATAAGCAGTACCCTACAATGTAACAACTACACTGGGTACATAACAGCAATCTGCGCAAACTGGTATAGAGGGATGCAGGATGATAACAACATTCAGAAAACAGCTTCCATCTACCCACGATATGTAGAGGGCTCATCCAAAAAGATACAAAAGATTTGTTGACCATATAACATCAGGACAAACTTCAGCAGTGGTTCAACACTACACAGACATCTCTTCTGAGCAAGAGCATCCATAGAGGAGAACATGATTAAGGACTGCATGTACATCATATTGTGCAGCTGTGGCAAGAAATATAAACAGAGAAAAAGGGGAAAAGAAGAAACAAGCTGACACCTTAAGGTAAAAATGAAGAAACACTGTAAGGCCATGAGGAGAAATAAAAAAATCTAGCATGGCTGACCATATATAGAGAGAAAAGGGAAATATATATGAGAAGATAAAGAAATAGGAAACTTTTATCAATCTAACATGTTTCTTCACTTTTATTAGAGCTTCATCAGAAAATTAGATATGGAGAAAAAAAAGAAAGAAATTCAATATGTCGTCTTCTTGAATTCAGAAAGTTACAAATGATACTAACATCTGTTTAACAAGTCGAATGGATGTGAAACATGGTTAACCAGTGAAAATCAAACAGCACAAATGTAAAAATACCAGAATTTCTTTTTTTCTTTTTCTCTCATCAATAAAAATTATGCAAAGTTTGTGGTTTATTTTGTTGGTTTTTTTTTTTCAAAAGACTTTTAATCAACTCAATTATTATCAAGCATTGGATCTTAATAAACAATAAACAAGCTTTTCTGCTAGGCATTTTTTTGTGGGTGGGGAACACTAGAATTCAAATTAATTCATATATACATGTATCATAAGTTATATTGTATGTATCACAGAGTTTGGATGTTTTGGCCATTGTATGTGCCAGTCTTCTTCAGGTGATGTATGTTGGAATTTCAAAGAAAAACCTTTATTTAGACCATATATGGAAAAAAAAGTGAGATCACCACTATCTGTGGGATGAAGGTGAAATAATAAACAGAGAACATTACTGGAAAATACAAAAATTTAAGGAATCATCGCATATGTTAGGCTATAAAAATCTCCTGAGCCAGCCAAACATAGACATGAATACAATATGAGAACCAGTAATACATGGATCAAGAGAAAAACAAAAATAACAGAAATGGTAATCAGGTTTATAAGTCATAAAAATTCACTTACAAATGTCCCCAAGGAAAACATTGCACAGTGAATAAAAGCATTGGTTAGTTGATTGATCCAAAAAGTTGTAAATTCAATTCCTTGAACAAAAAACTTGGAGAGTTGTGTTATTAACTAAAACTGAAATATCCAAAGGCATAGAACATGGAATTAAAACAGTCTATCACCAAAGTACACGGTTTGGTTTGAAATTCCAAGAAATATCAGCTAAAGAAGGCTGGAGTGTACAATGGCCAAAACATTGTTAACATGACAATAAAGATGAGGACAACAGTCTGAACAATTTAAATAGCATAAATAGTTACAATACATCATCTCAGAAAAATAGACATATCCTGAAGAAGGCCAGCGCATATAACAACTGAAACATTCTGAATATGACAATAAAGATGAAGATAACAGTCTGAACAATGTAAATAGTGTAAATAGTTACAATACATCATCTCAGAAAAATAGACATATCCTGAAGAAGGCCAGAGCATATAACAACTGAAACATTGTGAATATGACAATAAAGATGAGGAGAAGTCTGAACAATGTAAATAGTGTAAATAGTTACAATACATCATCTCAGAAAAATAGACATATCCTGAAGAAGGCCTGAGCATATAACAACTGAAACATTGTGAATATGACAATAAAGATGAGGAGAAGTCTGAACAATGTAAATAGTGTAAATAGTTACAATACTTCATCTCAGAGATCTAGACAGATGTTAAAATATTTAACTCATTTTTCTTGAGACATACATAATTTGTTAATTTTGTGTTTTTATTTATGTATTTCATTATTTTCTTCCATCAATGCTGGGTAAAAAATAAATAAAATTAGCTGTGCATATTCGTTTTTTCTCGGTTAGTACCTAACGAAAATTTAACTCAATTAAAACTTTCATCATACATAAGACTTCCTCTCTTATTTAACATATACTTCAACTTCTAAAATCTCTGCCTAAACTATAAAATTGAATTTACTATTTTCTTTTTCTTAATAGTCAAATATAGGTTCACCTATTATCCAGTTCACACTTCTCTCTGGTCTTTTGAACAAGAGTAGAGGTTTATCACTTACTAGCAGCATGGCATGGTGTTGCCTGTGCTTGATTCAAAAATCGTACGACTGATACAGCAATCGCTATCACTTGACTTAAAATATTTTTGCCCTTCCTTGCATTTAAAGGAGTGCCCTTTGCCATGCTGATGTTGCTACATGCCTTACTTCTTGCCTATCTCACACTGCAAATTTTTTCTAAGCTCTATACTAAACATTAAATCTGTTATGAAAAAAGAACTAAACAAAATGAACACAAAACGATCAGCTTTAAAAAAGGACTCGTAACTGGAAAAATCGAATGAAAAAAGAATGTTAACAACAAATACTTTTTCACACCCAACCCAGTTCTGCGAAATCAGAATCAATGCTGAGTTTAAGCAAGCAAATGAGCCAATTGAAGTAAAGTGCCATGCAGATTTAAATTTTTCCCACTTGTGACGAATGCAGCTATCAATTTTTTT
>CAHIKZ030005098.1:5467500-5480000 GCA_903632075.3 Acanthosepion pharaonis | reverse complement strand
CGATGTAGTTTTACAGACAAAAGATGATGATATAATGAAGAGGGAATATGTAGTGCCATGTACAGAAGAGACATAATCAGGGAAAGGAAATGATTTTCATCATTAATTCTTTCAATTCACTGACCATTGATGGATTATGAAGCCTAATCCCTAAATGCTACTTAGTGTTAAGAGATTAAGAACTCAGGGTAGTATTATTAAAATACTATAACTTCATGCTCTATTAATCCATTCTTTTATGAAATAATCTGAAAGTAAATGACGAATATTCTAGAATTAGATAGAAACAATCGAATATGAAGGAAAGAGTCTGTTGGATGTTGAGATGGAACTGAATTTGATGTGATACTCTGCAAAAGTGGAGTTGGCTGGTTGGTTGACTGACTGGACGGAGAGCAAATAAACACTCACCAGTGACTGGATATTGTAAATGCACATATATAATACAAGAAAGATACACATATGAACACACGTATACTTAAGCATGCACATTTATACATACATACACAAGCACACACACTCAGGTACTTGTATACACCTCCAACAGATATATGCATCTATTTTTCAGATTTGTTTACTGAAATTACTGGGAAATAATTTTGCAGTTAAATATTCATAATTATTAGTCCCTCTGATGAATTTGAAGAATTTTTTAATTGGCAGGTTTTCCTCAAGTGGCATGTTAGTATTTTTTTTTTGTTTTTTTTTTTCTGTAGTTTTTCATTAATATGATTTAAGCTTTTCATATTTGCAAAATTTTTTTGATCATTTTACTCCAAGCAGAATGATAATGCCACGAGGGTGTAGGGAGTTCCAGTGAGTCAAAGGAAAAAACACTTTAGTGAGATGTGGTGAGAAAGGACAATAAAAGAAGAGGTTTCAGGAAGACAGAAGATAGCAATTGACATTACGTTTATATTTTTGAATATTGTAAGTGACAGAGAAGCCTGAAACTAGAAGAAAGTTCCACAAACGAGAAAAGCTGTTAGAAGAGACAGTTGCATCAGGTTAGTTCAACAATAAAATGGTGAGACACATTTAAATTCATGCAGTCAAGGCACTAAGGAAACTCATTAGAGCAGATGGAATGCAAGTAAAGACATTATGCTTACATTTTTGAAGATCATAGTTGGTAAGGAAGCAAGAAATCAGAAGAGACGTATCTACAGGTGAGAGGTGCAAGAAAGGAAACTTAGAATCTAAGTGGGGGTTGCATCTAGCTAGTTCAACAGTAAAATAGAGAGACCTAGTTGCCAATCTAGTAGCCCACTTAAATTCATGTCGTTGAGGCACTCAGGAAAAAAAATCTCATCAGAACAGTTGCCATGAAAATATTTGTAGAAAAGACAGAGAGAAAATATGTCACATTTTACTGTTGAACTGCCACTTCTATTCTAATAGTTTCATTTCTCGCACTTCTCACCTGTGGAACTCCCTTTGGGTTTCATGATTCCCTGCCACCTGCAGCCTTTCTGAATCTTGTTCCTTTGTTATCCTTTCCTCACTCCTTCTCACTAAAGTCTTCTCATTTTCTATCACAGCCTGTAACCCCACTCCATACACTCACTGTGTGTTAGTGTCATTATTGCCTTACTTGGCATGAAATGATTAATAAAAAATAAACCCATGCTTAAACAAGTTAACAAATGATAGAAGAATAAATCAAAAATTAAAAAAAGAAATAAAAAAAATTTAAATATACAGAAATTTTCAAATCCAAACCAACTTCATTATCAAAGCAAAAAATACTAAACCTGATTTTTAGATACAAAATAAAATAACTTTGAAACATTGCAGATATATCCATACCAGTAAAATACAGATGGAAAACAAAATAAATTATAAAAAAATAGAAAAATACTTGAGATGCTTGAATGTTAGAGCCCTGCCAATAAGCCTAATACTGTGTGTATAATGTGATCTGTGAGAATACTGAGGAAGGTGCTTGTGATATTAGGAGACTTGCTGTTATTCAACCTCTTGTAATAACTATCAGAAGACTGGTACAAACATATCTTAAAGAATAATCATGGCAACGAAAGATTTATGCCATACTTACAGAAGCAAAAATTTGACAATAGAGATGAGGACAATAGTTGAAACATTGTAAATAGTGTAAAAAGCAAAAATGTTGGATGTGAAATCACCAAAAGCAAAAATGGAGATGAAAAAACGCACTTTGGAGAATTATAGAGACAAAAGAATCTCCAAGCAAATTGATATAAAGTATGGTTGGGCAAAGGACAGTTGAAAAAAGAAATGGAATATCTCTTCGTAGCATCCCAAAACAAATGTATTAGAATAAACAAAATCAAATCTCAAATCAACAAAATATTACCTGTGTAAAATAGTAAATTAACTTGGAAGGAATTTAAAAACAAATGTGACTTGGAAGATATGGCAGTTAGGTAGAAATTATGCAAATAACTTTGAGCATGCACCTAGTAGTATAAGTAAACCTAATTCCAATAAAAAATTCCAATGAACTAAATTCTAAAGAGATAATTAGTTTGAGGCTATGAGTAGATTTCCAGTCACTATAAGCAATGAAAATATATGTCAGGGATTGCGGATGAAGTACTTACAGCAGTGGTTCTGAAATGGTGCTCCTGGGTGCACTGTTATGCCCTGGAAGATGTCTAGGTGTACCCTGGAATTACAGAGTGTCCAGATATAAGAAATAAATATATTTAATTTATTATATTGCAGATAGCCCTAGAGGAAATCTTCAATGATAGGAAGCTTTTGTTTTACTGTCTTGAACTGGTAGGAGATGCGGGTCGATCCTCCATGCTTCGTTTGAGAAAGTTGAATACTAAAATATGTATTATGTGACATAAAATGATGAGAATTAGGAATGTTTATTTAAAAGTCATTTTATTTATACTTTCATAGTAATTTATAATTTATAATTTATCACTGGTTTGTTTATAAGCAAATGTGATAAATTAGTTACTTTATCATATCCACTGATTGTGGGTTGAGGATTAAACATAATGAATTGTTTCTTGAAGCTTTCTGAATTTCTATAAAAAGAAGAATATGTCTCAATATCTAAAAAAGATCTAACCATTTGACTACAGTTTGCAACATCGTATTTATGTGAATTCGACTTTTCTGCTCTCACCACAATTAAGTGCAAAATGTGAGGAACTCTTCAATGTATTGAGGAGGAAATGAGAGTTTGCCTATGAAATATACATCCAAACATTGAAGAAATTGCTAAGACTCATCTGATTCATCATCTCATAAACACAAGAATGAATAAACTTAAGGTATATTTCATTTTATATCTTTTATTACATTATTTCTTTTCTGTAATATTTGACATCATTAAAACATATCTTTTTGAAATTTGTATATAGTGTTCCTGTGATTATTGGTAGGATTTCAAGTGCACCCCAAATTCAAAAAGTTTGAGAACAACTGGCTTAGAGTAAGCAATAAAGTTGAAATTTCACTTTCAAAAATTACCTTGAACGAAAAGGAATTGTATAATATGAAGTTGACAGTTGTACCCATCATTACTGGCAAAACTGAAACACTCACAATACATCTCATGAAAAAGATGCTAAAAATTGGAAATCAAAAGAAGAATTAAAACCAATCAGGTGATGGCATATTAATGAAATCAGTTATAACACTGAGGAATGTTCTAGAATATTAAGATTTGCGGTTACTTGTCTATTGTGAACCATCAAATGCTAATAGTTTAGTGATATATGAATGACTGCCTAATTAGCATAGTTAATACATAGACTATAAATGTCAAAGCAATAAGGGTAGACCAGCTCTCAGTATACGAGATAAACAACTACCATTGACCTGATAAAATACATAGGAAATTTCACTTCATAATGGCTACTCTATATATACTACATGCAAACTATCATTTATACGATAAATACTAACAAGCAAGTGGGGAGGTGGTGAACAGTGGTGAACATCTGTGAAAAAGAAAGTGCAGTAATATGTAAATGACTTCCTAATTTGCATATCTAAGGCATAGACTATATATTAGGTTGACACATGAAATGATGTATTTTTTGAGTTGGTTATTGATCTACTCATCTAACGAAGTAACCTTCTTAGTATAAAAAAATCCTGACCTATTTCTGACTCTTTTTCTTTCCAGATAATTTTTCTTTCAATATATTATTACACATAAGCCCAATGATTACAATGAAACAATGTCGAATAATCTTACTGCATGAGTACAAACTGGGAAAAAGAACCATTTTTACATTGAATCATTACATGCGATGAGAAATGGATACTCTTTGACAACAGTAAGAGAGTAGACAAGTGGTTAGATGCAAATGAATCACCAAAACAATACCAAAAACTTAGACTGCACCCTAAAAAGTTAATGGTTACTCTATGGTGATCTTTCAAATGGGTTATTCATTATTCATTCTTACCTCAAGGGAAAATAATAACAGTAACCTTGAATTGTGGAGAAATTGAATGCATGCACGAAAAATTGTAAAACAAACATCCTAGACTTGCGAATAGGGATGGCCCATTTTTGTTGCATGACAACACTCGGCCAAATGCTTCTCAATCAATTGTTCAAAATCTGTGTAGCCTGAATTATGAAATTTTACCTCATTCTCCATATTTACCTGATATCTCTCCTACTGATTATCTATTATTTAAGCATTTTGAACCTTTCATATGCAATAAAACATTCTCTAATAAACAAAGGGGTATTCAAAGCATTTAAACTGTTTATCACATCAAAGGATGGGAATTTTTTTAAAGATGGGATCAAGAATTTAGAGATACACTGGAGAACAGTTATACATCAACATGGTGTCTATTTCAACTAAATAAATTAGTTATTTAACATTTCAGAGGTATATTATTCGTCTCCTTTAAAAGTGCATCATTTCAAGTGTGACAACCTAATAAATACCCAAGCAGTAAGGGTAGAATAGTTCTCTATATTTTTCTACTGTCAACTTCCTAGGAGTACTGATTTCCTACCTGACTGAGAAGCTGACTTTCACTAGTAGAATGTTTTTTATATATGACAAAAATATTCCTTTACTCAAATTTCCAGTTGAATACTTTTTACCAGTTCTTGAACTAATTTTATTTATGGGTTTGCCATCTCTCTTGTGTCAACTGGTCATCAGAGTGGAGTTGTCGTGTTCAGTTTATACTCAGTCCATCTGGTTAACTTCATTAGATCCTGAGTCTTGCATTTGGTCAATTTTAGTATATCTAACTATATTTGTTTAGTGGCATATCAATACCTTATGGGTCATTTAATGCTGAAATGTAACTTTCTTGGGAGCATTATTAAATTTTTTTTACAAAAATGCATTACTGGTAATTTTTATTTTTTTTTTTTTTTACAAAAATGTATTACTGGTAATTTTATTTTTTTTTTTTTTTTTACAAAAATGTATTACTGGTAATTTTTTTTTTTTATTTTTACAGAAATGTATTACTGGTAATTTTTTTTTTTTTTATTTTTTTAAAAATGTATTACTGGTAATTTTTACTATAAAATGTATTGTTGGTATTTCTAGTATATATCATATTTTTATACTTTCATAGTATTTTGATCCCATTTTGTGGTGGGGGCTTCACTATTTGCCCATAGCTGAGAACCTAACGTGTGCTACCACCCCAGGTCAGGGGTGGACCTGGGGCACCAGTAATTAAGAGGTGGTTCCATGTTCCTCAAAACCTCCTGATCAGAGGCATAATTTTAGTATATAAAAAACTAAAAACCCAAACCTAATTGGAATTTGTTGCAGCAATTACAATTTCTACATTATTAAACTTTTGCACTGTTGTCAGATCCAACACTTTTTCTTAATAAACCAACCTTGCATGACATGACTGGGTGGGGAGTATAAATTAACATGGAAGTATGCAAAAAAGGTACTCAAACTGGATGATATTCTTGGGAACAGAAAAGAAGACTCTTTTCAGATATAAAATTCAAAAAAAACTTATCTGTTCTAGGCCAGGATAGCATATGCCAGAAGAAACAGTAAGAAAAAAAGTGACCAAAATAAAAACATTGCTCAAGAGATGCAAAAATTGTAGAATAGGAAGGTAGCCATTTTATTTAAGTTTGGAAATGAAGTACTTCCATTACTTATATTTATCAAAGTATTCTTTATTATTATATTAATTTTTCACTATTATTTAATATCATTTTGATTTTATATTTGCTTTTTATTCCAAATCTAAACAAGCCAACAATCTACAGCACTGAAAAGGTAGCACAGATCAGGTAAGCCCTTGGTGAGATTTGAATTCATGTTTTTTTTTGCTTTGTTGAAGCTTCATTAAATGTATGAGCTGATTACCTAGGGCCATGAGAATTCAGTGGCTTTACAGAAGAACAAATCTTACCTATAAGCACCCAACTCTCATTCTACTCAGGAAAGATTATTGTGGTTGTTGTTGTTGTAGCTTAGTTAGTCAAAGCAGCCGGTGCATTTAATGAGGCTTCCCCAAGGCAAATATGAGATATGACTTCAAATCTCAGTAAGCACTTATCTTTTATTTTTAGGATTCATACTGGAAAATTAAAATAAAGGAAAACTAAAAAAGGAAAATGAATGTAAAAGTCAAAATTTATAATAATTGTTAACAATGCTTCATATAATAAAAATAAATTTTGGAAGTAAATCTTTTATGTGCCATGTTCCTTCAGGATTATGGCGATTATGGCATTCCATAATTTCTTGTTCTTTGTTGCTCTTCATAAATTTTGTTTTTATTATCTCTTCTGAACCCTGTCCTGCCATACATTTACTCAGGATTGCTAAATAAATTATGCATTGTTTTCATTTGTCCTTCTTGCCGTTAATCTGTCCTGTGAGTATCAAATTTTCCAAGACCTCTTTCTTCATTATGAGGCCCTAGAAATATCAAACGGATCCTTTTGATGCTAAATATAAGAGTCCTTTTTGTTTCCATATCCTCTAAAACTTCATCGTTGCTCACATGTTCAATCCATGGTATTCTCAACATCAGTCAATAGAACTACTTTTCTGTTGCTTCAAGTCTCTTCTTCATCTGTGAGGAGATTGTCCAGCATTCAATGCCATATCTGGATGACTGATATTATATAACTATCAAGTACTCTTTTCCTCTATGTTAAAACACTTTTCCAAATATTTAAATTTGAGTACTTGCTTCATTTTGACATCTTCAACTTGTAATTTTCATGTTGGGCTGTTACATTTTGCTAACAACCATGCATTCTCTCTTCTTCCAATTGATGTCTAGTCCTTTCTTTTCATATTCCTTCACTACATTCTGTAGGAGTTCTTGCAGTTTCCTTTTTATATCTGCTATCAACACCCTGTCATTTACATATCTGATGCAGTTAAAATTGTGGCCAATAATGAATCCTGGTTGGACTTCTAATTCTCTCAGAATCACTGCACTGCATAGTTTGAATAAGTCCTGTGAGAAAACAGAATTCCTTTACTTCTCTTTCTGTGTCTGCTAACAACACTGTTTAATCTGCATATGTTATGTTTTTAAGATTGTGGCTGCCAATAATGTTAGGAATTTGCATTCTTTCAGAATTCTGCTAGGAGTTTGCATTCTCTCAGAATCACCTCACTGTATAGGTTGAATAAGTCTGATGAGAAGACATATCCTATTTCTGGTCTAATTCTGCTGCATCCTCTATTCATCAGAATATGGATGATGAGTTTTTTTTTTTTATGCAGCCTATTAGGCTGAATGTTTGATCAAGTTCACTATTTTGCACTTGGCTTCTTAAGCAGTGCTATAAAAATAGATCTACTTCGGTCTTCAGGTATATCACCACTATTGTATATTTCATTTTTTATTTCTTTAATCTTGTCTATGCTGAAATCATCTAAGACTGCTTATATCTCTAATTCGTTCTGGTCTTTTGTTTCTGTCCAGTTTGGCCAGTGCTGATATTACTTCACATTTTGATATTTCTCCGATGTATTCATTCCATCTCTGAAGGATTTTTTTTCTCTAATATCACTGTCCTGTCCTTGAAGTTTATGCATCCTTTTGATGAGTATGTTTTTGTTGTCCTGTTGGTTCTTATTCTTTTATGCATATCTGTCTTGTCTATGATGCTCATTCTTTCTATTTTTGCACACTTTTCATTGAGCCATTCCTCTTTAGCTCACCTACATTTGTTCCTAATTTCTTTGTACAGAATCCTATATTCGGTGCCAGACCTTGGCATTCTTTGCTGTTTCCTTTTCATCATGACGAAATTTCAGCTGTCATCTATTTTTTTTTTGTATGATCTCAATGTCTGTTGTTACTAAAGCTTCTTTTAATTATGTCCCACTTTGAGTTTCCATTCTCCTTTTGTCCATTGTATCTGCTTTTAACACTGTCCATATATTTCTCCTTCAGATTCAGATCATTCAGGAACCTTGGTTAGGGTATATTTCCACTGTTATATATTTCATTCATTATGTCTGTAATCATGTCAATACCAAAACCTTCTAAGGCTGCTAGCATTTTTATTACAATTCTGTCTGGTCCTGCTGCTTTGTTTCTGGTCAATTTGGCCATTGCAGATTCCAACTACAGACTACGATATTTGTGGTCCTTTATTATTTCTTTGTATTGTTGGTTGTCTCTTACCATGGAAGAGTTCTCCGATATATTCATTCTATCTTTGAAATATGTTTTTCTTTCTCTGATATCAGTATCCCATTCTTTGATGATTTGCATCCTTTTGATGAGAATGTCTTTTGTCCTGTTGTTTCTCTTATTCTTTTATGTATATCTAATTTATTTTTTTCTATTTTTGCATAATTTTTGATAAAACAGGATCTTGTTCATTAAACTGAATGATAGTACTTCACCAAGCAACAGAAATAGATATTACATTTATTACTGAAAATACAATAATTGTAGCACAAGGCCAAAGGGGAAGTGAGGAAAATCTGGTGTCTGCTAACTATTCTAGTTGTAGTTAATCACAATCACGACCCATTTATCCATTTACCTTCCTTTTGTCCTTGCAAAGAGGAAGTACAGCCAAGTGGTAAAGGATGAGAGGAAAGACATAAGTTGTGCACACCTCAGTCCTAACATTCAAGGATAACCTCCTTGGAGCCAAGTTCAGACTGACACTCTGACATTTGCCTGTACTTCTGATCAATTTTTTTAGCTGGAGGTCGTGTTCAAACCACACTTCAAGAATGTAAACAGAAGCATCCATTCAAGCAAAGAGCCCTGGAAGATCAACCCCTTCCAGATACCTAACTGCAAACCGAACAGTTAATCTTGGCAAATAGAAATATATATTACCTGAGGAAAAAATTTCAGTAAACTTAAATAAATGCCTACAGGTGAAATCCACTTTTTTGAGAAGGAGACAAGCCTGCTACTGCCACTGCTTAGAACACATTCATTAAGCTGGGGTGGAGTCTAATATCTTCAGAAATTTCTTAGCCAAATATTGTGAGTTCAATCTTGGTAGGGCCACAAGAGTCAGCATAGTTAACATTTTTCATTGAGTCATTCCTCTTTAGCCTGCTTGAATTTTTTTTTTTTTCTTGGTGCAGAGTTATATTCTCTCCTTTACTTTCTCATTGTTTTTGTCTCCTTTTCATCATGTCAAAATTTCATCTGCCATTTATTCCTTTTTTAATTATCTGGTTTTCTTTGGGATGATCTCAATTTCTGATGCTTTCCTTAATGTATCCCACCTTGAATTTCCATTCTCATTTTGTTATTGTATCTGCTTTTAAGACTGTCCATAAATTTCTATTTTATATTTGGGTCATTCAAGAGTCTGTCGTATTTCAATTTTTGGTGCTGTCTTGACCCTCTTCAATTTCTGTAGTTTCATTCTATGTTTATATAAAACTGAAAGGTTCTTGCTCCCGCAGTCAGCACTTAGATATGTTTTGCAGTGTAAAACTGCATTCCTGGATCTATTATTAATACTTACATAATTGATTTGTATTTTTGTTTCTCTTCCTGGGCTTCTCCATATCCATATACATCTAGAGTGTTCATGAAACCAGGTGTTCGCAACTACCTGAATATTTGTTGTTCACTAATGGATCCATTTTTCTCTGTTCATTAAGTATATCGCCATCTCTTTCCTTGCCTACTGTGAGACTGGTTGACAATGTTTCATCTAATAAAAAATGAAGATGAAAGTAAATACTAGAAAAAATAATGGCTCACAATGTTTCATCTAATAAAAAATGAGGATGAAAGTAAATACTAGAAAAAAATAATGGCTCACAATGTTTCATCTAATAAAAAATGAGGATGAAAGTAAATACTAGTCATTAATTAATAATAATGACTGACAATGCTTCATTTAATAAAACATGAAGATGAAAGTAAATACTAGAAAATACTGGTTGACAATGCTTCATCTTATAAAAAATGGAGATGAAAGTAAATATTAGAAAAATACTGGTTGGCAATGCTTCATCTTATAAAAATGGAGATGAAAGTAAATACTAGAAAAATACTGGTTGACAATGCTTCATCTTATAAAAATGGAGATGAAAGTAAATACTAGAAAAATACTGGTTGACAATGCTTCATCTTATAAAAAATGGAGATGAAAGTAAATACTAGAAAAATACTGGTTGACAATGCTTCATCTTATAAAAAATGGAGATGAAAGTAAATACTAGAAAAATACTGGTTGACAATGCTTCATCTTATAAAAAATGGAGATGAAAGTAAATACTAGAAAAATACTGGTTGGCAATGCTTCATCTTATAAAAAATGGAGATGAAAGTAAATACTAGAAAAATACTGGTTGGCAATGTTTCATCTAATAAAAAATGAAGATGAAAGTAAATACTAGAAAAAATAATGGCTCACAATGTTTCATCTAATAAAAAATGAGGATGAAAGTAAATACTAGTCATTAATTAATAATAATGACTGACAATGCTTCATTTAATAAAACATGAAGATGAAAGTAAATACTAGAAAAATACTGGTTGACAATGCTTCATCTTATAAAAAATGGAGATGAAAGTAAATACTAGAAAAATACTGGTTGGCAATGCTTCATCTTATAAAAAATGGAGATGAAAGTAAATACTAGAAAAATACTGGTTGACAATGCTTCATCTTATAAAAAATGGAGATGAAAGTAAATACTAGAAAAATACTGGTTGACAATGCTTCATCTTATAAAAAATGGAGATGAAAGTAAATACTAGAAAAATACTGGTTATAAATGCTTCATCTCATAAATGGAGATAAAAATGGTTGGCAATGCTTCATCTTATAAAAAATGGAGATGAAAGTAAATACTATAAAAAATAATGGCTCACAATGTTTCATCTAATAAAAAATGAATATGAAAGTAAATACTAGTAAATAATAGTCATTAATTAATAATAATGGTTGACAATATAATAAAAAATGTAGAGGAAATTAAAACTGATTTATACTTGTGCATATATGATAGTCTCCTTGAGACATCACCTTAATTAAAGTTGAAGAACAGGAATCCTGTGCATAATATCAATTAGGTTTCACCTGATTCGTTCCCCATCACCTACAAAAACGTGAATAGTAAGTATCATTCAATTCACTCAATGGATGGCAGACACTGGCAGAAAAAGAACTGATTTAGTCACTTTCTAGTGACATCTGTCTTGGAATCTGTCTGTTACAGCAGTGTAACATAATCTACCAAGTGCCAGAAGATTTCTTGTTCAGAAGAAGAAAATAAGTTTGACATAGCACCTGCTCCTTCAGTGTTTCACCATGTCGACTGGCATTTTGATTTTGGTTTCTTTCTGAGCATTTATCACAGTTTATTTCTAACATGTCTCCAAGAGGCAAGCCTCTTTTGATGCTTGTCCTCATCTCCAGATGCATGTCTACTATTATTGTGACAGTTTTGACAGTTTTGTGCTGTGTTTCATGATCAGGACAGGCCACATGTTCTTTACTAGCTAAAGACAATATTTACAGACACCAGTTTCTGGAGTCTAGAGGCCAAAAGTAATATTCAGTGCGTCAATCGCCAGGAGCAAAAGATGGATGTTTTGATAAAAATGGAAAATACAATCAGTAAAAATAATATCTCAAGAATCACTTGTGGAGACGCGTATATGTAGGAATGCTTTATCATGATTGCAAAGCTGATTCGCAGACAATTATGACTGTAGTGAGTTCAATTTTCTTGAGTGCCACACATTTGTGACTAAGCTAAGACTTGTAAATGCATAGCTATTAAAAAGGAGCCTACACAGGTGCAACTGGCTGATTTTATATATCATTCCTAAAAGTGAATGTACTGAGGGTAATATCACAAGCCATCTTTTAAGGTAGAAAGTTTTAGAAATTCTACTAGACAAGCCAACCATGTGTGGAAATTAAAGAAAAAATAAAAAAAAGATCTGATTGCAAACTAGAAAATTTTAATGAAAGTAAAGTTTTACAACAATCATAGTAATATCTGCAACCTTTGTCAACAAGAAAAGTTAGCTATAATAACATTTGAATGAGTGATCGGAAATTA
>CAHIKZ030005098.1:5455000-5462500 GCA_903632075.3 Acanthosepion pharaonis | reverse complement strand
AACTAAAAGAGTTAGCAACTGTGAAATTATACATTTTGGGGACCGTTTGGAGCTGACAGTTTGACATGACTATTTATCTTAATATTTTCATTTTACTGTTGGCTGTCACTGACTCTGAATAAAATTCCATTTGACTGTCTGCTTTTGTCAGCCACCTGGATATAACACATCTTCAGAAAAATGGTTCATTATTGCTTCCTTAACTATTTTAGAAATTGATATGTTGACATAACTGGCCACTTTTCAAAGGTCAATATTCTGAATATTTTTAGAAAGGGTCTTAAACATAAACTCATCTATTTTGCCTTTCAGAAAATCAATGGTTTATTCCTTCCAAAAGCTAAATAATATTTTAAGAAACAGAAAAATTTTGTTAGAAACAAAGAAAAGTGTGTGGAATTTATTTTTTTTTTAATTACTTCATCTCAAGTGTAGCAATAAAAGAGACAAAGATGTAAGGATTTACTGAGAATGAAAGAAAATGGTAAAAAATTGAAGCAAGAGAAAGTGAGGGACATTAAAAGACTAGGATTCAGTGAGATGGAAAATGGTGACTGACATTGCATTTAAATTTTTGAAGATCATAGAGAATTCCAGGAATGAGAAAGCGTAAAAGAAGAAACTATTAGATTAGAACTTACAGTTACATCTCATAAATTGTTATGTAACATCAATCATCTTTTATAGCAATGAATGTTGAACAATTTCCTCACAGCTGAAGAGGCTTGAGGCAACAGAAAAGTGGTTCTACAGTGAAAGGAATCATAGAAATGAGGAAATTTTAAGCTAAATGGGAAAAAGAAGATACTTTCCAAAAGCTGAAGGTTATGTTAAAAAAACAAGGAACATTTTATTTAAAAACAAAGAAAAAGAGTAATGAACTTGTAGTGGACCATTATGTCGACTATTAGCTTTCCTTCGCAAAATCATGTCAGGGTCACCAATGAAATGTGGTGGCTTTTTATCACATTTATTTAATTTTTGTTTAGGATCCCAAACTGATGTGAAAAAAGGGAAAGGCAAAGGTATCAATATATATAAAAATTGTATTCAACAAAGCATACAATAAAAAATTTATATGAAAAAGCATGCAATAAGTAAGACGAGAGTTGTCTCTCTTTGACTATCAAAGTCTATCAAAGTTCTCTGAAAAGGAAATGAAAGAGTTATTAGCCTGTTATAAATGTTTTAAACAGTTCTATAGTGCAAGAGGAAAATTATGTAAGTGCGATAGAATATGCAGCTTCAGAGTTGAGTGAGAAGATAGGCACACAGCTTCAACTGACGTGGATTCCTGTGGCAGCTGAAGTCTCACTGGGGCATCTCCTCTTTTCTTTTGCTTATATAGATGGTTATTGAATCTGGAGTGCTGCGTGGGAAGAATCATTCACCATATGCAGATAATCTGATTGGTCGATACTGACCAATCAGTGCATGAGTTTTGGGGAGACTTCTGGGATCCAGTTCTCCCAAAAGTTCACAAAATCTACTATATGAAAATATAGCAATTTTAAAATTGTCGCTTCAGATAGCAGCGTTGCTTCCTGTCCAATGAATGAATGCTGTTGAAGATTTGAATTTGTAAGGGTGTATGGGTGGGTGGTGATGATTGCCATAAACTGTTATATATTAGGTTGGCCAGAAAGTCTTGATTCACTTAGGAAGCAGAAAGAAAACAAAAAATAAATTTATGGAGCAACACCAATATTTATTCTTCAAAATAAAATCCACCATTCTTGATGATCTTCTGTCAGCAATCAGCCAGCAACCAAATCTGCTCCAGATACCAGTCCACTGGTTTTGAATCAAAAAACTTTAAACAAGCTTCCTTCATTTCATCAAAAATGTTGAATTGCTTGTCACAGAGGAAGTGCATCATTGAGCGGAATAGGCCATCGTCACTTGGAGCATCATTGGGACTGAAAGGTGGATGTGGAAGAATTTCAACACTGCTGGCAATACAGTTTAGTATTGATGGCATAACCATGTGGAACAAGCTCAAAATGCAGTACTCTTTGGAAATTCTACCAGTCAGAGATCAAGATTTGTTGTTTTCTTTCCGCTTTGTAAATGAGTCAGAACACTTTCTGGTCAACTTAGGAATAACAATCCTCATATACTTATTTCATTCCAGAACTCAAGTGTCACTCATATATAGAAAGTGTCACTAAAGATAGTGGAAAAATGCTTGTTTTCTTGTATCATTCCAGAAAGTACTTGATACCTTTTGCTATGTCCTTCTATACTAAGAAAGATTAGCCCAACCTGGAGATGTTATTTAACTTAAACACAGAACTACATTATTTCTACATTAAAGAAATTTGGACAACTTTACACTACTACTACCTATACTTTCTTTTATTTTTAATCATTTCACCCCAAGCAAGGTGATAATGCCACTAAGATGCAAGGGGCATTGGGAATGAAAGAGAATGAGAAAACATTAGAAGAAACCAGAAATATAATCCTAAATAGGAAACAAAAGAGAAACATCTACTCCTGTTTAAAAGTCTGGGGAGGAGTGTGAACCTATCTACTCCTGTTAAAACTATTAAAGCAAATAAATGATAAGGCAGGGAAATTTAACTCCAGTTTTTATATTCTGTGATAGAAAAATACTAAAAAATTCAGAAAACTCTTACTGGTTCATTTTCATTGCTAAATTTAAAATCTTTCTTTCTCTTTTAAATGTGATGATGGAATGTTTTTTTGTAAGCAATTTCTATCAATATTTTTGAGATGAAGTATTGAAACTATTTACATTATTTACAGTGTTCAAACTGTTGACCACATCTTTATTACCATATTCACAATATTTCTGTTGTTGTATGTTCTGGCCTTCTTCAGGTGATATATGTTAGGATTTTGAACCAAATATTTCATTTAGTCCACTGGGGCAGATTGTTCTATTCCAATGTATATCACCTGAAGAAGACCAGAGTGTGCAATAGTCGAAACATTATGAATATGGAAATAAAGATGAGGGTAACAGTCCTAACAATATAAATAGCGTAAATAGTTAAAGTACCTCATCTAAGAAATATAGACAGATCCTGAAGAAGACAATGGCTAAAACATCATGAATATGGCAACAAAGATGAGGACATCAGTCAAAAAGGTGTAAATAGTGTAAATAAGCTTTTTCTATTTTAACATGAAGAGAGAGTATTTGAAGATTATTGTAATTTCTTTTATCTTAAAATGGTGGAACTTTTTCTCAGACAATATTAGAAGATTTGAGAAGCTGCCAATATTATTAATATATTAATGTACAGGAAGCTTTTAAATTTGGGTCTGAAAAACAGTGAGAGATTTTTTATAAAAGGAAGGAAAAAATTTATCATAAGTAAGCAGCTGTCAATATAACATTGAATGAGTTAAATTCTTTCAGAAATAATGAAAACATAGTTACATCCATACTCAGTGAGATACATTATCAGTTTAATTAAAAAATAGTGTCATGAAATTTAAGAATAATTAAATATATTAATGAGATAAAATTAATTTATTCATGATTGTTATCATTCACTCTTATCTCTTGACTTAATGTGGTATAAACAATATTTTGTGTCATCCATCTTTATTTTATCAATCATCAATTGTAATGATGTCAAAATATATCTATAATTAATTTATTAATTAGGTTACTTAGAGCTGATGTTAAAATATACTGTATATAATCACAGAAAGTCTTGGTTTTGACGAATATATAATCAATTTATAATGAATATATTTAAGTTTTAGAAACAACAAGAAGTAAATTTCAAATCGTAATTTCTGAAACGATTGTTCCTATTTTGGAAGGGAAAAAGAATATTTAATTTGATTAATAAAACATCAGGGATTAATAGAATATAAAATAAATATAGGAATATTTTTTTAAATCGTCAAGTAAGATTTATAAACTGATGATATGTAATGTACAAATTTATAAAGGGAAAATATTTATCATTGATTACTGTTATATAGAATTATTACACATTGTCACAGTTATAAGTTGAACTTATGTACAGATCAACCATTTTTTTTTTGACTTGATAAAACAGTTCTTAATATGACTTGTAGATAGATCAACATTTGATATGAACCAAGAAATCCTCGATTTATTATATGCTTGATGTTGTCACTAGTTTCACAAACTCATCCAAAAACCCATTCAAATAACATGACATATTTATAGCATTTAACTCACATTTCCAGTATTCAACATCAATTGCCATCTTCTGTCTAACTGAAACCTGCTCTTTTATTGTCCTTTCCTCACTCGTACAAACAAAAGTCTTCTCATTCTCTTTCACCCCTTGTAACCCCCTGTAGTGGCATTAACACCTTGCTTTGGGGTGAAACAGTAAAAAAAAATATTTTCTGCAAACTTGGACTTTCATGGCTACAGAAAAACAGAATATCAAAAAGACAGTTTTTCCCTTGATATCACTGTTATTGTAACAGCCTTCACTCCTTAGAATTTTTTATTGCTTTAAAAAGTGAGTGTCTATATTTCTGAGATGAGGTATTATGTACACTATTTACATTATTCGGACTATTATCCTCATCTTTGTCACCATATTCATTACAAAGTTTCAGCCCTTCAGTATCTGTCTATATTTCTGAGATGAGGTATTATGTACACTATTTACATTATTTGGACTATTGTCCTCATCACTGTTGCCATATTTATTACAATGTTTTGTCCGTTGTACACTCTACCCTTCTTCAGGTGGTTGGAATGTCGAACTGAACTCTTTTTTTCACTCACTGGGGTAGACTGTTCTAGTTCCACATGCCATGTTTAATGGATGTCAGTTTTCAGTTATCTCCAGTTAATTCCCCTCTCCAAGTTCTCCACTGCCTCATCCGGGTATTGAAATCATCCTATACAGAACTGAGTTGTTAACCTGTTTAGATATCAAGAGATGCTATTGACATCTGGGATCTGCATCTGGTGTCAAGAAGGTCATCCTCCCCTGCTCAACCTACTGATGCACCTGGCTTCTTTGATGGAGTGCAAAGTCTATTTTGGTATCAACTGAAGTGAGTTAGATACTACAAAGGGATATGCCATATTTGTTCAGGATATAGGTGTTCAAGGCTCTCCAAAACTTCCTGTCTTTACCCTCTTTTTTTGGTGGGGGGGTGATTATTCTGCCATCGATTTCACACAAACTTTTTTATAGGTTGAGTCATAAGTAATTTCTACTTTAGAAAACAACTAATCGTACATAACAGTTAACTGGATTACACTAACATATAATATGTGTATATATATATATATATATATATATATATATATATATATATATATATAGATATATATATATATGTATATATATATATATAGATAGATAGATAGATAGATAGATAGATAGATAGATATGAGCAAACTGAGATAGATATGAACAGACTGAGATAGATAGATATTTATATATATATATATATATATATATATATATATAGATAGATAGATAGATAGATAGATAGATAGATAGATAGATATGAGCAGACTGAGATAGATAGATAGATAGATAGATAGATATGAGCAGACTGAGATAGATAGATAGATAGATAGATAGATAGATAGATAGATAGATAGATAGATAGATAGATAGATAGATAGATTAGGTTGAGTCATAAATAATTTCCTATTTTGTGTACCAATTGTACTGACGAGACTATCATCATAATTGCTAATTGTACATGGCTGTTAAGAATAAATTTGGAGTATACTAACATACCCCTTAGGTTTTGCAGAGTGGTGGCAGCATACACAGTGGATTAAAGGCAAAATGGTAACTTCTATGAAAAGGCAATAAAAACATGGGAAAAATTTTAGAACTCAGCTGATCTTTTCCATCCAACCAGACATATTCACCTGACTTTGCACCAAATATTTTTGATAGTTGCTAAATGTTGTGATGGGGAAAACTTTCTCTAATGAAAATCAGATTCAAGGGTCCATGAAAAACTTTTTCACCTCAAAATCTGAAGAATTTTACTCAAAAGTTCTTGAAGTCTTAAAAGTCACAACATGACATTAGAAATAACGGTGTATATAAAATTGAATAATAAAATGTAATCATATTTTATTATTTGAAGAATAAAGTAGATAAGCAAAAACGGAAATTATTTATGATTCAACCTAATAATTTGTTTTTAATTTTCTTCTTAATCATTTCACTCAAGCAAGGCAATAAAGCCACTAAGGCACAAGGTGTCACTGCATGCTAAAGAATAAGAGAAGAAGACAATTGACATTGCATTTAAATCTTTGAAGATCAAAGCTGATTGTTTAGTAAAAGACCAGAAGAGAGTTCCACAAGTGTCAAATGCAATAGCAGAAACTTAGCATAGAGCTTTTGGTTACATTTAGCCATTTCAACTGTAAAATGAAGTGACCTAGCTGCCAATCTAGTACTTTTTAATGATTTAGAAAAAGTTTTTTATTATATTTTTTTTATTGAAATAGTTTACAAAATTTGTTTTACAATTTTTTTAAATTACTAAAATCATCGTTTTAATGAAATCTTAAAATTCCAACAACTGAAAGAAAGGTTTTGTGTTTTTAGAAAATTTCATATAGAATTTTTTTAGTTCTGTTAGAACTGAAATTTGCAGAAAAATATAACAAATTTTCTCTTGATACTACCAACTGACACTATTAACTGATACAACTGGCAATCATTATTTTTCTTAAAAAAATAAAAAAATGAAGATTTTACTTAGGGATTTATCCTTGTCTGGTTTGCTAGTTTTGCTGTGTAGTGAATTTTTCTTTCTGCTGTCTCATCAACTTTGCTCACCATTTTGAGTTGACAGTTCGGTATTACTGACTGTTTGAATGTTTGAAGTTGACACCGTCAGCAGCTGCCAATGTCTGTGTCTAGATAAGCATCCTATTCCAGTCAATGTCATTGTTGTCTGCTATTGAAATAATTTGAGTAGATCTTCTTTCAATGAAATGTTCCTGTGATATTTGCAACCCAAAGGGCAGACACTTTTTAACCTTCAACAAAGATAAGTGGAAGAGCTCAGGAAATCAGGCTATTTGTGCATTTATTAAAAATGTTGGTGGAAAAACTTTCCTCAGGTTGGAGCATTGATGTTTTTATACTGATCTCTGACTTGAAAAGTTCTTCCAGTAACAACAGAATCTTAGGCCTTTCATGTCTAAGTGAAAGATCTTAATATAAACAAAATTAATGGGGGATTATTTATTTGCATAGTTTGGGACCTGAAATAATATAATTATTTTTCTGGGCATTTCTTTCTTTTCTATGACCTCATAAGAAGCATGCAGAATGTGGGACAGCGGGTGCAGTGGCCCCAGGCATCCATATTAGGAGGGTATCCAATCTAGGGGTGAAATAAAAATTTAGTTTTTGAAATTTGAAATTGTCTCTATTAACTTCATTGTACAAATGCGCTTCAGTCCCAGAAGCTGGTGTGAATGCCTACATGAATTTAACCATGCTACTAGATTGGCATTTAGGTCCCACCCTTTTA
>CAHIKZ030005098.1:5405000-5452500 GCA_903632075.3 Acanthosepion pharaonis | reverse complement strand
AGGTGTTTACTTAGTGATAGAATCTATTATTTGAGAGAGAGGAAGTGAGAGAAAGAGAAGGAGAAATAGAGGGAGGGGAGAGTTTGAAGTGAGAGTTTTGTTAGCTCATGAGATATTTTTTTCAACTGAAGAAAGGAATGAAATTACAAGTAAAGATTATAAAAATGGTAAATGGAAGTGTATACAATTCAGTCCTTATTCATATGTTTGATATTTTGTAAAAGTTTTACTGAAGATGTTGATAGATTTCATTGAAGATGAATTTCTTGTTGATAAAGCATTTGCATGCTGTGTTGTACAGAATGCAACAACTGGTATGATGGAGTTTAAGACATCCCTTGGAGGTTAAATGAGATATGTCTTATCCCTGTGACATTTGATTTTATATGGAGAAACAATATGGATATCATGTACATAAATTTCTTGCTGAAAGACAGTTTTTGACAAGAGAAATTTGTAAGTATGTATTGATAGGTCTCTCATTTGACATCCCAAAACAACATCACAAGAAGACTGCTTTGTTCTGGGATCAAATACTATGGTCAGGGTTAGTGACTCAAACTGAACCCTTTGGTGGTAACAGTTAAAAGACATCTGGGGGTGAGAGAGGGACACTTCATATGAAACCCTGGTATGGTCAGCCACTTGACCAAAATCATTTTGAAAATCTAAAATTAATTTAATCCCCCAAAATTTTAATGCTATTTCTCAACTGTCAAGTGATAAAACTAGTGTTAATTTCTGCAATTTATCCAAATGTTTAACGTACAACATATTAAATAATGCATATTCTATTAAATATTCAGCTAAAATTTTAGGTTAATTTAAAATATTTTTTAAAGTCCTATATCACCAATAGTTTTACCTGTCACTTTGAATCCATTCTTACAGAATCTAACTTAGATCTATTTAATACAAAGAATACATGCTTAAAAAGATCATCCACAATGAAGTGCTACCCAACTGCACTGTCCGACTGCACAAAGGTGAAGACATTAGAACTCCCACAAGACAGACACACATAGACAATTACAAATACACATTATTATCTGATGCCTGCTCAGATACACAAGAATCTTCACAATCTTACATACATATTGAATTATCTATGGTTTTAATTCACATGATACATAACTGAACAATGACAACTAACCCAAACAGAATTCAAAATATCAGAGTTTCTGTCATTTTTCTCTGTTTTCAATCTCTGACAAAGCTTTAATAAAAGTGAGACATGTTAGGTTTGTATACATCTCAGATTTGGTCCTTTTTTCATCCTGTTGAAATAAGAGGATGCATGTAATTCATGCTCGTGACAAACCAAACAGATAAGTATAAAAATTTATATTGTCTTTTTGTTACATAGTCTTTGAAAGTAAATACATGCTAACTTTGTATTAAGAATTTCAAATACACACACACACACACATATATATATATATATATATATGTGTATATGCAAGTGTTTTTATACAAAGACTTTTGTGTTTTATTCTAACTTTTTCTTATATTCATGTTGTCATATGTTCATTCACTATGTAAATGAGGCTGATGTCTCATATCCACACACAACAATACAATAGAAAATTGAACAAACAAAACTTGTTTGCAAATATATATATATATGTGTGTGTGTGTGTGTGTGTGTTTACTACAATATGGGATTGGTAAAAGTTTCAATATATTTTCTGTTGTCAATCAATTGAATTGGACAACATTTGAAAGCATAATATTCAATATATGTTTTCTCATTTGTTTTAAGTGATACACATGGTGTTACATTCAAACATCAGTCCTGTATAAAATACTAGGATGTTGCCAGTAGAATCCTATCTCACACACTGACAGTACATGAACCTTGGCATGTTTATCCAAAATTTCAATCCTGATATATAAGATTTTATTTGAAAACTGTAAAAATGCAATAGAAATTTGAACAGACAAAACTTGGTTGAATTTAATAAAGTTTTTTTGGATATATACATTGTAAGATTGTAAGAAGGATAATTCAAAATTTCTTAACACCATACTTTCAAACATAACCAAATCTGTCAACCCTGCCTACAACTATGTCTTCTAGGGTAGAGAAATATATAGAATTTATTATGGGAAAATGTGAGGGCTCTCTTTATCTCTTGACTGTAAAATAGAATTTTTCCCTCACTTAATATCCACTTGTTTGTTAATTGCTTATTCATGGTTGGTTGATTTTGTTTAGCAGCATATCAACCTCTATGGGTTACTTCATGCTGAAATCTAAGTATTTTGAACAGAGTTTTATACTGTCAGGGTAAATGTATGTTTTTAGATATATAGTTTTTAGATCATCAAATGTATTGTTAGTATATTTTTTTAATAAAAATGTATTCTTAAATATTTTTAGCATTGAACCGATTGTCATTTTGCTATAAAATGTATTCTTGGTCATTTTACTATAAAAATGACCTGTTGATTTATTTGGGGGGTAAGGTCAGTATTTTTCCATTAGCTGGGATCCTAACAGGTGCTACCATGTCGGGTCAGAGTGGACCTGAGAATAACTGCAGTTAAGTTGTTGTTCCACACTCCTCAGAACCTCAAATCTCCTGATTAGATGCCTTGCTGCTGGATGCAGTTTATCATCATACCCAGGATATTGCTAAATTCATGGTTACCAAATTGAGATACAAAGTAGCAAATTGGACAACATTTGAAAACCTATAACTACTAAACTTTTAATTGATTTTCTTCTCATGATTAGTCAAACTTCTTTAAAATGGTAAAAGATGTATGTAGTGAAATTCAAAATTTAATCTCACTGACAACTGAAGATTGACCCACCGTGTAGTAGTTGATGGCAAAAGAGAATCCTGAATTTCACTACAGTGAAGAAGAAAAGAGGGAAAATGTTCAACTATTATTCTGCAGAATAAAAGATGGCAATACAAAGTTTACCAATATTAAAGAAAAGAAAAATCTGGAAATTCATGACTGCTTGTGTCTTGAAGGGGAATTGTACATTGGGAGTAGGAAGAGTTGATGACAGCAGAAGATAAAATTTCTCCATGGCTATCAAAATGGACAAAAAAAAAGATGACTGCTTTCAACAAATTTTATAATGTCTCAGAAAAAGAACAAAGAATAATTATTCAAAATAATTAACCAGTTTTAATTATTCAATTTTAATTATTCAATTATTTATCCAATCATATCATTTCAAACAGAATACTCATAGATATAAGAAAAGTAATATAGAAATAATATATATATATATATATATATATATATATATATATATATATATATATATATATATATTTATATATATACAGTGTAACTCAGATATAAGAGACCCAGATATAAGAGAGATTTTCTCTGGTCCCAAATTAGAGCCTGTGTTAATATATATATAATAGACCAAACCCGAATATAAGAGAAACCCCGATATAAGAGACTTCTTCTCTGGTCCCGACAACTCTCTTATATCCGGGTTACACTGTATATATAAATTATAGATAGATACATTTAATCCATATATTGGTGAAGCGAAGATGAAAATAAACACCAAGACAGTCAAAATCTGAAAGACAAAAAATTGGTTTCTGAGTCAGTTTCTTTCTTGCTTTCTTTCTTTGTTTCTTTCTTTTTATCTATCTATCTTACTCTTCACATCTATCTATCTATCTATCTATCTATCTATCTATCTATCTATCTATCTATCTATCTCAGTGTTCATATCTATGTATCTATCATATATACGTATGTATATATGTGAGGTAGAGGAGTTTAAATATAGCATTAAAGTTGGAAAGTCATTAGAGTAGCATCTTGTGTCATAATAGTTGTTCAATGTATGTGATTGCTGAGTGACCAATCCATCTTGCATCATGGCTAGGTGTCGAGAGCAGTAGATCTCTCATGTAGTGGCTATTAATAAGTTAAAAGTGTTCTATGGGTTAAAGAGCTATATAAGTATGTCCTTGTTTCAGACTAAATTTTATTCAACTATAAATCTGTATAGCATCATATTTACTAAAGTTGCTTAGAATTACTTTTAAAAGCTTTTCACTTTCTAATTTGAGAACAGATTTGTAAGAGTAGAAAATTAATATTGAGCTTAAACAGAGTCCATTGCTTTCAAGAGCAAGCAAATTGATGTGTGGGAAAAATTTGGATACAAAAAGGTTGCAAACTTGTATTGGTTTTGTGGGCAGAGATCTGAGATTTGGGGTTTGGAAAAAATGACAACCATGCAAGACATAATAGTCAAAGAATCAATATAATATCCACTTATTTATAGTGTATATTGTGCAAGAGCCTCTTGAAAATGTCAAATAACCTGACTATAAATAATATTCAATTACATATAGAGTTTATTCTGAGAGAAACACTTGAATATGTCAGATAACTAAAGGATCAACATAATATCCAGTTACTTATGGAGTTTATTCTGAAAGACCCTCTTGAAAATGTCAAATAACGAGAGAATCAACATAATATCCAATTACTTATAGAGTTTATTCTGAGAGGACCTCTTGAAAATCTGAAATAACCAGAGGATCAACATAATATCCATTTACTTATAGAGTTTATTCTAAGTGACCCTCTAGAAAATGTCAGATATCCAGTCTCAATATAAAATCCAGTTACTTATGAAGTTTATTCTGAAAGACCCTCTTGAAAATGTCAAATAACGAGAGAATCAACATAATATCCAGTTACTTATAGAGTTTATTCTGAGAGGACCTCTTGAAAATCTGAAATAACTAGAGGATCAACATAATATCCATTTACTTATAGAGTTTATTCTAAGTGACCCTCTAGAAAATGTCAAGCAATCAGAGAATTAACATATTATCCTGTTGCTTATAGAGTGCATTGTGAGAGAACCTCTTGAAAATGTCAAATAACCAGAGGATCAACATAATATTCAGTTACTTATAGAGTTTATTCTGAGAGACCCTATTGAAAATGTCAAATAACTATTTCAGCCTGCGACTATGGCAGAGATAAATAGTCTGCCACACAATGTGTTTCTCAGATTCTTTCCTTTTTTTTTCTTTTTATTCAACATTCTTACTCACAATTCTTCCCTTTTTCATTTTGCCTTCTGTCTTATCAATTCTTATCATTGTGGCAAATCAACAATGAAAATGTGTAATATTTTTTCTGCATCACTAAATGTATAACAATATTTGAATCTAATGAACCTTTTGAGAAATCGTATATTTTAAAATAATATTTATTTATTATAAAAAATCATAAATCACCCCAGGTATTTTTTTTCCAAAATTTATACATTTTAAAGATCATACATAACAAACAAAGAATTTTAACAGAATAAGTTTACTCTTATACATTAAAAAATAATTAAAATATGTATATATTTTCCATAATATTCATTTTAAAAATCTGAAAAAATTAGAAACACCTTCAGACATATTTTTTTTAAAAAATAAATTTTCACAGCAAATAATTCCTTCTCGGTTTTCTTCATTTATATTATTTACTCTACTCTTCCCATCTTTGTTGTTATTATCACAATGTTTTGGCAGTTGTAACCTCTGGCCTTCATCACATGCTTGTCAATCCATGTAACCAGCAAACTTCAAAATGGACCTTCTTTTCATTTATATGAATAGTCTTCTTGTTCCACTGACCATGTCTCGGGTTGTTTTATCTCATTTTTATTTAGTACTGCTCAGTTACTCTTCACACCATTTTCACTGAATCTAAGACTGTCCTGCCCAACCTAGGGACTGACAACAGTCTAGCTCCCAAGAGGATGTTTTACTGATCACTACAATCTTAACCTGTTCAAGTCTAGGGTTAACTGTTATCTTCTATGCATATCTGCATAAACTGTGCCTCTTACATTATAACGCTCTATCTAAAGTGGCTCCCCGGGCTTGTACAGGGTGAACATCATTGTAAAAAAAAAAGAAAAGGCTATTTCTTGACATTATTTATATTTTCAAAAATTCTATAAGCCTTAAAAGAAGCCATTTTTTATACAAAATCTGTGTCTCATGAAAGGCTACAATTGCTATTTTGATGGAAAGTGTTCAGACAAAGTACATTCCTTCTTATCTTCATGGCCAGTCCATTCACATTGTAGTGTACTACCCTCATTCCCTTCATATTTCTTTAGTGAGTTGTAGGTTTCACTTGAGCCATTTCTTCCCATGAAATGCTCTTCTGTGAAACTGACTCTCAAGAGGATGTTTCACGGATCATTACAATCTTAACTTATCAAAGTCTATGTTTAACCATTATCTTCTAAACATATCTGCATAAACTGTGCCACTTAATCTGTAACCCTCTACCTCGATTGGCTCCCAGGCCTTGTACAGGATGAACATCACTAAAATAAATGTAAATAATGACACCCCTCATCTCAGAAATTCAGAGAGAAAATTTTCTTTCTTCTTTGTGTTAAGATTTGAGTTGTATCTGTTAAGTATTTAGGTCTACTTTTAAAGTACAGGTCTGAATTTAATCTATGGTGTCAATGCAGTGTCCTTTCAACTTCAATTATATTTTGGAGTAGTCACCGAGAGAGAAGTTTCATTTCTACATTTGTTTTGGTTTTTGGTTCTGATGATTGGTTGCCCTGAATGCTCATCATTTTGAACTGACACTCGACCAGCCTTAAAACATGCATGTCACTCAAAAAAACCTTGTGTTCAACCAAAAGAATGTTTACCAAAAGCCTGGAAAAGCATTTCAAGAGTCGTGTGAAAGAATTGCAAATTTACCCAATTTCAGTCAAAATTTAATGCAGACACATTGCTCAGATTTGTCAGCAATCAAAAAGATTACAGAGCCATTGTATGAAAATATACAAAACATGTTTTTCTTCTTCTATATGACATATCTCTTTAAGACTAGAGTGTTCACGGCTCTTCACAATTTCCTATCTTTTGTAGCTTTTAACAATGTTTATTTTCACTCTTCCTCTCATTCCAATTCTGCCATCCAATTCCACAAACTCATTAAGTAGGTTACTCAGTTTCCCTCTATCACTCAAGACTCCAGTATATACCATGAGTGTCAAATTCTCTAAGCCTTCTTTCCTCATTATGTGTCCTCAAAATTCCAACCGCATCTTTCTGATTCTAAGTATAAGCATCATCTTTGTTTTCTATTTTCTTTAACATTTCCTCATTGCTTCCATGGCATTCTCAGTATCCTTCTGTAGAACCACATCTCTGTTGCTTCATGTCTTCTCTTCATCTATAAGGAGATTGTCCAACATCCACTGCCATATGGCAGGACTGATATTACATAACAATTCAGCTCTCCTTTCTTTGTTTTTATTGAAATGTTCATGTACCTTACTACTTTACAAACGACTAAGGGTCATAACATTGGTGCTGGCAAATGTTCTGACAAGGTTCACGAGTTCAGATCTTTACAGATAAGACCCACCATGCTATGACCACAGGAACAAATCAGCCTCATTCTCTTTATATTCCATTTGTAAGACGGAAGTTCCACTCAGACAGCCTCTAAACAAGAATGTCTATTTTGTGGAACAGATTCCAGAAAACATACTTTCTTGAATGCTTCAATCTTAACCATGTCCCCACCACTCACTTCATTCAGCAACCCTCTACCTTGAGTGGCTCTTCATTTTATTGCTTGAACATTTGTAAAAAAAAAACACTAAGTTTCATTTTACAGGACTGAAGCCTTTCTACATACAAATGTGGAATAATAAGACCAGAGCCTTACATAGTTGATCTGAAATTTTTCACACTATCATTCAGCAAATACAAGGCCTAAGAGCAACTCAAAGCAGAGTATTACTGAATGAGGTTGTTTAACTGATGTAAGAAAATAAGGTTAGAAGTGCAGATTATGAGGATATGTAGGATAGATAATGATTGACTCTAGACGTGAAGAGATTAAGATTGAAAGGATCAGAGAAGCATAAAACAGTGGCTCTTGAGAATAGGGATGTCTGAAATAAACTTCCTCCTTACCAATGGAATACAAATGATGGGTTTTAGTTGTAATAGTCTGGAACTAACAAAAATAATGCATTCAATTCTTGTCAGAATATTTTACATGGAAATAACATTTGATTAGCAAAAAGCTTCCAACATTTTGTATCTGGGAAAGTGGTTGTAAAGGCAGAAAATAATTTATCAGTTTCAAGGTTGAAGAATCACTTTTGAACACTGTTGAGCTTGTAAAGAGAGAATTAGAAAGCTCCAGCCCAGATATGGCAGAAATATTTCATTTTTGAATTGATCTGCTTCTTTTAAAGATAGAGCATAGCAGCATATAAGAAACTTACGATTATTTTTAGTGATTGGGATGATCTTTAGTCCCAATAGACATTCAAAGAAGGAGCCTCTTTGTGAGTGCAACCATTAATTATGACTAGTGAGAACTCAGAATTAGCTATCCAACCAGTCAATATTAACATCTGTCTCTATTTCTGCGATGAGGTATTGTAACTATTTACACTATTTACATTGTGCAGACTGTTGTCCTCATCTTTATTGCCATATTCTCTTTCAACATCTGTCTCTATTTCTGAGATGAGGTATTGTAACTATTTACATTATTTACATTGTTTGGACAGGTGTCCTCTTATGTACTGTCACATTCATGATGTTTCGGCTCTTGTATGCTCCGACCTTCTTCAGGTGATATTTGTTGGAATTTTGGTAGATTTTTCTAATCCATGTACCATGCTGTTGGTTATCTCAGTTTCAGTTAATTTGCCTTGATAACTTTTTGTTCTCTCTGCTGAGGTCAGGGATTGAACTCACAACTCTTTGGGTCAAGTCACTCCTTGGATCGATCAATCAACACTTTTGTACACTGGGCCATAAAAGCAAATTAACTAAAACTGAGATATCCAAAGGCATGGTACACAGAATTAGAACAATCTACCCACACTCCCTGTGGATTAAATAAAAGGTTCCGTTCGAAATTCCAACAAATATCACCTGAAGAAGTCTCAAAAAGTTATGAATATGGCAATAAAGATGAGGGTAACAGTGCAAAGAATGTAAATAGTGTAAATAGTTAAATTATCTCAATTTCAGAAATATAGGCAGATCCTGAAGATGGCCGGAGTGTACAACAGAAGAAATGTTATGAATATAACAATAAAGATAAGGAAAAGTCTGAACATTGTAAATAGTTACAATACTTCATCTCAGAAATATAGACAGATCCTGAAGAAGGCCCAAACATACAATTACTGAAATGTTGTGAATATGACAATAAAGATGATGAAAACAGTCCAAATTATGTAAATAGTGTAAATAGTTACAATACCTCATCTCAGATATATAGACAGATCCTAAAGATGGTTGGAGTGTACACTGGCCGAAATGTTGTGAATATGCCAATAAAGATGATGACAACAGTTCAAACTATGTAAATAGTGTAAATAGTTACAATACCTCATCTGAGAAATAGAGACAGATGTTGAAGGTGAATATGACAATAAAGATAAGGACAACAGTACAAACAACATAAATTGTGTAAATAGTTACAATACCTCGTCTCAGAAATATAGACTGTTCCTGAAGAAAGCCTGAGTGTACAACAACCGAAATGTTGTGAATATGCCAATAAAGGTAAGGACAACTGTCTGAACAATGTAAATAGTTTAAACAGTTAATATTAATGATAAATGATGGTTTCTTCATCCATTTCAAAGTGATTACTTTGGAATTTCACATTATTTTCTCTACTTTCAAAGTAGACTGCAAATTCGTCTTTTGGGATTGCCATCATCTATCTAATCCAGTTCCTCTTAATCTTGGCATTTCAACAGGTATTTTAGGTTTAGGAAAAGCCAAAAGTAAATTTGACTTGTTAGAAGCTGACAGACCTTATTTAAAGCAATGTTTAGTCAAATGAAAAATCTATTTACTCAGCAATGCCTGAGTAACCCTACAAGAGTTTCAATTCTTATATATTGTGCCATAAGATCCCCTTTGATGGCTGCCAAATTGCACCAAGTTTTCAAAGATGGTTCTTGTGTGTTGGTGGGCTTGTATGTGGAGAGATGCATAATATATGCTTATATTTCTAAATGTTTTAGTTTTACAAAACAAGTAACTTTGTAAGCCAGTAATTTTTTCATTGTGCATCAAACTTTGAATATTCTTGTCATGATAGAATGGTTGTTCTACCAAAGAATCTCCTTGCCTGGAACATCTGTTGGAACTCATGTGGAACTCTCATATATGATTAGTTGCTAAAGACACTGGGAAAATAGTCGGCTCTTCTACCTCTTTGGAAAGTCCCAGACTCCTTCTGTCAGGCTCTATCTTTACAAGAGCCATATCAGACCAAAAATGGAGTATTGCTGCTGTACCTGGTGCTGGAGATACCCAATTCTTCACTTTATAGAGTGTATGTGGCCTTGCGGGTGACAAATTAATTTTCAGCCCTGCAACACTTTTCCCACATACGAAATATTGCTACCCTCTCACTATTCTATTGCTGTTTACATGCCAGATATTAAGACAAGCTGCATTTCTTAATTTTAACATTCTTGATCTACACAGCTAGGATCTTCCATACCATGTCCACAGAATCAACTCATCTTCATTCCTTTTGTTTCTTAAGGAGAGAGTTTTACACAGATGCCATCTTTCCCATAAGTTTTACTTTCTCAAACAGATGCTCAAAAAGATGCTTCCTTCATTGCTACAATCTTCAAGTTTAGGTTCAACTGTTATCTATCATACATATCCTCAAAATGTGCACCTATTATTCCCTCCTTGTACAACCTCTACCCTGAGTGGCTCTTGCGCCTTATGAACCATGGTATGAAAAATATCTGATCAACAACTACAGCAGATACTCAAGTGAAGCCAAAATATATGTCATCTGAAACATTTTCATAGAAACAACATAGCTGAAGACATTAATTTTACCTGGGATTCTTTCATGACAAGTGGGAAGGGCTTACCTGGTTTGAAAATCAGCATTAAAACTCCTAGCGTTGGTAAGAAATATGCAAGTATCTCTACCATAAGATCTTTAGCTCTTATAAACTTATCTTCTGTTTGGAATCTGTCAACCTCTGTTATTCCTCTGGTCCCTTGTACACCCCCCCCCATTTGCCTTCTTAGCTTGTTAGTCTTAACAAATGTCATGAGGAATAAATAGTGCTTAGCTGGCATAGCGCAGGGGTGAGGAAGAAGTCATTTGTTATCAGAGTACAGAACCCCTTCACAAAGTTGTTTAAATAACATATGCAGGTGTGGGTAAAAGTTAATGTGCAAGCAGAGGGGGAGAATTGTCATTCCTCTCTCTCATCACAGCTCTGAATCCACCTCCCTACATGCTGTCCTCTGCTACTTAGTTATCTGTGTACAGTTTGAAATTACTTGCCACTAAATCAAAATACAGTGTGTTTCAAAAAATTTGATATCATTTCGCAATCTAATAACTTTGTTAGATCTCCTTCAAATGACTTCAAATTTTAATAGCATTTTAATAACATTTTTTTATGTTTAATGTTTGTTTTATGTTTTTATGTCTTTATGTTTTTGTGTCTTTCTTATTTGTATTTTTATGTTCTTTAATCTTTTTCTTTACAGGTATAAAAATGCTGTGTCTCAGGCGGTGTGCATATTGAACATTTGTGAAATCGTTCACATAGTCCACATGCTTTTGAATTTCTCATTCAGATTTGGAAGAATAAATCTTATGATCTTCAACATTAATACTTTTTAATTGCATTTGCCTTAATCATGTACTTTCTGTGATATTTACATCTCAAAGGATATCAAATTTTTTGAAACACCCTGTACTTTAATTTCTTGGGTTCTCATCCTGACGAGTTCAGAATTTTCATAGGAAGATCTTTTTTGAGTTTTAAAGGGGTCTTCATCTATTCTGCATTTAAACATTAAAATAAAAATCATTTCTTCATCTTTCATGTGCCATGTGCTTTCAGGATGTTAGAGATTTTGGCTCTCCATAACTTCGTAGCTCTTTACTAACCCTTTCCAGTCCTTTTTTCCATCAGTCATTTACACAGGATTCGTTAGTTTTGTTACTTGATATTTTCTCCATCCCTCTTGCCTTCAGTAAGACCTGTGAGTGTCCAATCTTTCATTCTCCATTACACTGCTACTAGATCATTCTAGGTTTTTGAAATTTCCTTACGATGTTAAGGCTTTTGATAGGAAAGCTATTTTTTTTTTAGTTTTAAAGGGGTCCTCATGGATTGTGAATGTTGGGTGGCCTTCAAACATTTAAAAATATACGTCTTCTATGTGCCATGACCCTTCCACATATTTCTTTACAAGTTCTTATCCTTTGTAGTTCTTAAGAATGCTTGCTTCTTGTACAGTCCTTCCCACACCTTGTTCTGCCATCCATTTACACTTAACAGGTATTTTATTCCCTGTTTTCCTCTTACTTTCAATATAGTGTCAAATTCTTCAAGGTTTATTGCTTTATTATGGCAGCGAATGTTAGACAGTTTACTCAAAGATCAAGAAGACAATTGACTTGAGACAATGGAGGTATGGTTCTACAGAAGGCTGCTAAGGATGTTATAGACCGAGCATGTGAACAACAATGAAGTTTTGGAGAGGATGCAAACAAGGAGAAGCTTATACTTAACATCAGGGAGAGGTAGCTGAAATTTCTAGTACACGTAATGAGAAAGAAAGGTTTGGAGAATCTGATACTCACAGGGCGAACAGAGGGAAAGAGAGACAAGGGAAAGCAAGGCATGACATACCTAGCAGGCTTAAGCAAGTGAATAGCAAAACAGGGTCTAGGAGAAGTAGCAAAGGGCAAAAACTTATTGAGAGCTACAAGGGATAGGAGATAGTGGAGAGCCATCATTGCCTACATCCTGAAGGGACACGACACAAGATGTGTCCCCAAAATTTCAACTCTTTTTGTGTGTGTCATTTTTTTTTCCTTAAGATTTCCTCATTGTTCACATATTCCATCCATGGTATTCTCAGCATCCTTCTGTAGAACTACATCTCTGTTGTTCAAGTTTCCTCTTCATCTGTGAAGAAATTATCCATCATTCATAGCTATCTAGAAAAACTGATATTACATTACAGTTCAGTACGTTTTCTTTTTTTTAATTAAATTTTCCTGTTTCTTAATACTTTGTTTAGCTTAATAAAATATAAATTTTCTCAAATGTGCAGGCTGATAGAAGTACAAAATAATTATTACATCTATGTGGTGTGTTTCTTCAGGACATTTGTGATAATGGCTCTCCACAATCTCTTGTCCTTTGTAGCACTTAATAAAACATGTCTTTTTGTTATCTCCCCCAATCCTTGTCACGCCATCATTCTAATCAACATCATAAGGCAGGGGTTATGCCTTGTTTTCATCTTGCCTTCAATTTCTTAACTTAATAAAGAAAATGTGGTCTCTTGTAGGGATTGAACATATGTCCCCGTTAAGAGAGGAAACCTTTGTTTTCTCTGGCATGATTTATCACTTGGCTACAAAGAACGTCAAACATATATCAATGCTTTAATCTCCCTTTTAAGGTAAGGACACCTATTCATTCATATATTTTTATCAAAAGCCTGCTCAGTTTTGCATACGTAATGTAAATAAAGAATTTCTAAAGAATTAATGGAGTTATTTAATTCTGATATTTTCATTACTTCAGATATTATGAAAATGGATACTTGTATTAATACAAGTATCCACTATAAAATTTATGAAGTAATAAAAATGTCAGATTATAAATAAATCCATTAATCTTTTAAATATACATATATATATATATATATATATATATATATATATATATATATATATATATATATATATATATATATATATATATATAAATATATATATATATATATATATATATATATATATATACAGATGTATGGATATATATTTTATATATATATTTAAATATATACATATATTATATATATATATTATATCTGTATATCTATATCTATCTATCTATCTATATATATATATATATATATATATATATATATATAGATAAAAATAAATATATTAGCTCTATCACTGATATTGATTGCTTTCTAATAAATACCGCATATATATAATATATAAATAATATATAAAAAATTGCATCCATATATATATATATATATATATATGGACAGATATATTATACACACAGACTCACATAAATATATATATTTTTAATATCTTTTATTGTTATACATTATTTTTAGATACAAATATTTAAGTAAATTTGTTTTTTAATAAACAGTATTAACAAAATCTACTGACCTGAACACCCTAGGAATTTTGTTAATACTGTTTATTATAAAGAGAGTTTTTTACTTAAATATTTGTATTTATAAAAATAATGTATAACAATAAAATATATTAAAATAATTGTCGGACTTGGTCCATTTCATAGTGTGTAACGTCATATATATATATACATATATATATACATATATATATATATACATATATATATATACATATATATATATATATATATACATATATATATATATATATATATATATATATATATATATATATATATATATATATTTACCCATCACACTCTGTGTATATATATATATATATATATATATATATATATACACAGAGTGTGCGATGGGTAAATTCTCGCCATTTTATATTTTTAATTTCATGCATGTGCATTGTTTGTTTTTGACTTTGTCAACAGTACAGTATATTAGGGTCAGTTGGGTGCCATCTGTGAGAAAATGAGCACTATGACACTACTCACTCTGTCAGAACTCTGTAAACGGCATGCTGTACTGATTGGCATTCACACTGGAATCTCAAATACAAACATGTCAGAGTTTTTGGATATCAGTCTGATGATGGTGAAGAAAGAGTTTCATGAGTCTTCTGCTGATTATGAAGGTATGGCATTTTGGAAAACTCTGTATGAGCATTCTGATAAAAAAAAACTACCAAATTTGTTGGTATGGGCCTCAGACTAAACACAACGGCCAACATCAAGTGCTCTGAGGTGGTAGTGCTGCCTTAGTTCAAGAGGGTGGTTACTGGAAAACCTTATGTCTAGCAACAGGACTCTGCACCATATCACACAAGTTGGAGAATCTAGTCATGGCTGTCTGATAATTTCTTTGATCCCCTCACTCCTTACATTTGGCCACCTAACTTCCCAAACTGAAACCCCCTTAATTATTATGGATGAGAGACCAACAAAACTCCTTTTAGCAACAAAGATGGACTGAAGTCAAGGATTATGGCAGCATTGATCAACTTAAAGAAGGAGCCCATCCAGACGAGTTGCAGAAGATTCCAAAGTCATCTGGAGGCTGTGGCTGAAGTTAATGGCAATTTTATTGAATAAATTTACTCTTTAGTATTTCAAGATATTTTTGTGTAATTTTGATAAATATATCTGTTAACATGAGATGTCAGTGTTATTTTCATTTTGGCATAATTTAGATGACAATTTACCCATTGTCCCCTGTACATAAACATATATATATATATATATATCTTGAATATTTCTGCCACATCTAATTTGGTACTTCGGCTATACATTTAGAGATTATTGATAAACTCCAAAGTAGAATCTGCAATGACTGAATCTTTTTTGATCTTAAACCCAAATGTCTTTAGTCAACAACAAAAGGAATTGACCTTGCTATTCCAATACTTTTGTAGGGGACTGTATATAATAACAACAATAATTGGGAGTTTACAATGCTTTACAGTGTAAGTAAAAAGGAAGATTTTGTCTGAGTAGAACTTCTTCCTTACCAATGGAATACAAAGGGAATAGGGATGAGTCAACTCTGTATACATGGATCAGAATCTGCGGACTGTTGGAACTAATGAATGCAGCTAGTCTGAACATCTGCCATGAAAGTAGTAATAGAGGCTATCAACGTTAGATAGATTGGTACATATGCCTACTTTTGTCAGCTGCCACATTCTATTTTGACACTTTGATGGAATAATTTCTATTCTGATACTTTATTACAACAGAATGAAGCACTTTGATTCTTGAAGTTTTTCCTCCTCACAGCATTTTTTAGCTTTGGAGTTACATCCATTTGAGTTTTGGGTGTGACTTTCAGATATTTTCATGAACTTCAAAGCATATACTCCAGGTGATTATTTAGATAAGTGGAAAAAAAAAAAAAAAAGGGAAGATTAAACAATTTTTCATTCTCCAAAACAAACATCGTAACATTTCATCACCATTGAGCAGACCCCAAACCCTGTACCAATCCAGCTGAGAGGCTCCTTGCCTTGAATTACTACTGGATCTAAATCTCATTCCTGGCAACAAATAGAATGCATATGCTGGAAGGAATGGTCAGTTCCTTAAAGCATGCCAAAAAGACCAATCTCTTTCTGCCATACTTTATCTTTACAAGAGTTAGATCAGACCAAGAATTAGGTGGTGTTGTGGGTGATGGATTAATTTTCACTGTGCAGCCCTTATCCAGGTGACAAAATCTTGCTAACATCTCACTACTCTATTGCTATGTTTATGGCAGATCCTGGGATGTTACATTTATTAATTCCACCTGTTCAGAACGTTGCCATGAGGATCCACCTTGTCATGTTCAATGAGGCAGCTTCGATATGGACATTCTGTTGGGCCCAGTGGAGGGCAGGCAGCATCAGGGACGATGACTCATGCCTTGTTCTGAGAGTTGCACTGGAATGATGGTGAGTGAGACTGTAAGATGAGTGTAGCGGTGACTACATTGGTACAAAATGTGCTGAATAAATGATGATATATATGTGTGTATATATATATATGAAAAGTTTGTGTATATAAATATATATAAAAGTGTGAAAGCCAGGGTCACAAACTCACATCAATCCAACCAAATATATACATATATATATATATGTGTGTGTGTGTGTGTGTGTGTGTGTGTGTGTGTGTTTTTTATCAGATTATGTTAGGAAATTATTTAACTCGGATCACCTCAATATACCAAATTTAAATCTCTACATGTTTAAATTTTATTTTTATTTTGTTTTATTTTATTTATGCATGTATTGAGCACATTTTATTACTATTCTTTCTAGTCTAATTCAACTCTGTCCAATAATTTTTTATAATATATATATATATATATATATATATATACATTTTATATATATATATATATATATATATATATATATATATACATATATATATATATATATATATATATATATATATATATACACACACATACACATACACACACACATATATATATATATATATATATAAAAGACTGTTTTCCTAATAAAGTTAACAGTCCCTTGGGAAGAGAATAGGTTGGAGGCGCACAAACTAAAGAAAAATTGGTACAAGTCACTGCGTGCCAAATGTGTGGAAAATGGTTGGATGTGTAACAGGATGCCTATTGATATTGGGTGTCGTGGGTTTCTGGGACATTCAGTCATTTCCCTCCTTTTAATATATATACACACACACACACACACACACATATATATCGGCATTCATTCTTTTCTCTTATATAAAAACACTCCCCACCACCTCTCCTAAAATTCTCTCTGTTAAGGTTCAATCTCCCCCCTCCTCATATTTACACTTTCTCTAAATTCTGTTTTCAATTCCGAAGTGATTTTTTCTGTTTTCATTTTGAATTTGTAGGTTTGATGAATTGGATCGTATTTACGATTCCAATGGAATAAATTATGACCATGGAATATTAGTGTTTAAGCCTTTTTAATTTATCCTTATTCTGTCCTAGACATTGAATTCTACCTGGATTCTTCCTCTTGAAATTTTTTCTGAAAATATACATGTATGGGTATTTATATATTTTGCATACGTATGTATATTTCCACTAATATTACCTATATATATATATATATATATATATATATATATATATATATATATATATATATATATATATATAATTAACTTTATCCTGATGCTTTCCTCATTCAAAAATGCCCAAAAATCAATAAAGGTATAATCCATTGATATATAATTACTGTATATAAGGGAAATTACATAGTTTTTTTTTCTCTGAAAACAATCAAAGACAATTGCAAGTACTTATAGAACAGAAAATATAATTTTTGGAATGTTATTTAACTAAACACACCTGACATCAAATGACTTCTTTTAACACAAGGAGTAACCCCACAAAGAAGCTTAACAGACATCCATTGTCCTTTCTACTTAAGAGAACATGTTTGAAGAAATTATTGCTGCCTAAATATACTATGTGCATATATATATATATATATATATATATATATTTGCATTATTTCAAACACATGTAAATATATACAGTGATATATACATATAAATATATATTTTGCAGTGTATTTTAGGCATACACATATATATGTATGTTAATAAACTTGACTCTTTACATATACACATTTACCAAATTGCATATTCTTTGGATGGAAAATAGGAATTCCTGATTTCATTAAACACAACCCATCCTGCCTCTATCAACAAAACAATCTCTTTGCCTGGCAAGACAAAAATATAAATAAATAGTAACTGAAACAAAGATACATAACAAAAAAAAAATACAATAAAAGATCTATCAAAGAAAACATCAAATGAAACAACAAATAAATCAATAAATGATTGTAATAAAGAAGTTAAGAACACCTACGTAAAGAATTTTGGTTAATGACAGACAAAAGCAATTGCTGAAGAAAGTGCCAAAGCTAGGTGGAGTAAGGGGAGAAAAGAAAAAAAAAAGGAAAGGATTTGGTGTAGAAAGCACTGATGCTGATTGTGTGGTGAAAAAAGTGAAAGCTAGAAGAGTTCTGAAGCCAAGAAAAAATATTAAAAAAATTAAAAATTGAAATAGAAACATTAGATAACGAAAGTGAAAGTAAAATTAGAAAAGAAAACAAAAGTGAAAGTAAAAGTATAAAAGAAAAAAAATAAATTGTTAATATGAACAAAGTAAAAGAGAAATTTAGTTTTTACAATTAAAGAAACTGGAAAGGAACTAAAGACAGAAAAAATTGCTGACAAATGTAATGAACCAAAAAAACCCCAATCAGAAAACTGTGGCTTAAATGGAAAAGCCCACTTTCTGTGTAAAAAGAAAAAAAATATCAGACTGAATTAGATAAAAGTAAATAGACATGATAACCAAATTTTGAATTCAGTAAAAATTGAAATAAATGAGGAAAAAAAGAAATTAAAAAGATTAAAAAGAAACCTTCCCTTGCAAGTTAAATATAATAAATTGTTAAGTCTGCATCTTTTTCTCTCAGGAAAAATAAATATAATAAAAACGTAACACTGTAGCTGTCAACTTTTTGGTGCAGGTTTTAAAGAATTTCAAATACAATTCAATCCACTTGTCTGCAATTATTGCATTGGTGCTCTTATTGCCTATTCTAGCCAAGATTTGTACAAACGGCTTACTTGTTAATTATATAAATTTATATCTTTTTCTAATTTGGCATTTCTGAATAAACAGGTGTGTGGTGTTAACGAATGTTGAACATGGTCAGTAGCTAAATCGATGACTGATTATGGCTACAAGATGCTGTAAACTCATATGTGTAAGTGGTGTAACAGATAATGGTTTGGAATGAAAAACTGGTGAGCTGAGTTCAAATTACAGTTGGGTTCATTACACTCACTCACTCGCAAATAACCTTTGGAAAGGTATGAAACTATCTGTTCTTCCCCAGCTATGAGTTGAATAATAGGACTGACTTGGTTCTATAGCCTTGGTTGGCAACCAGTCTACTACAGAAAGAAATGGCACCCTGTTGCAGGAAATCTCCCTTGTTTGTCATGAATCAAAAGGGACATGATCACCCAAGTGTGTATGATGTATGGCACTTGACTTGTGGATAAACAGATTTGCGTATAATGTGTTGGTACTTTTAAGAAAGCAAAAGTTGTGTTTAATATACAGATGAAAATTAAATAAGAATTTAACCTTTCTTCCTTGAGGGACATTATGGAATAGTCTAAAAATAAGTCAGTCAGTCACTTATGTGCTATGCGTGATACCCACTTAGGCGAATATGTATCTTTTGATACAATATTGACAAAGCAGATATTTTCCAGCAGCAGGTTGCCATTTCTTCCTTCAGTAGACCAGTTGCTATTCAAGGCTATAGAATCCAGTCTGCCCTGCTATTTACCTATAGCTGGAGGGGAAAGAAGAGGATTCATACCTTTCCAAAGAGTATTAGCACATAAGTAAATGTAATGGATTCAACTGGAATTCGAACGTGGGTCTCCGATTCCTCAATCTGAGCTGCTATCCATTACTCTACAGTGCCTCCTGAAAGTAAGAGATGTTTATAATCCTGAAAAATGGAACTTATGTCTGGTTTCACGTATAATTCTACATGACAGATTATATTATTAAGTTGTTCAAATATTTTTTATATTAATGTTTGAAAAATTTTCACTCATCTAAACCAGAGGTTGTCAACCTTTTGGACAGAGTGGGCTAGTTGGCTATGCAGTGTCTCAAAGGAGGGCCAAATGTACTATGATAAATGTCCTCAACCTCTGACCATTATGTCCAGAAGGCTACGTTGTAATAAATATAGTGACAAAGATTTGGACAATAGTCTGAATAATGTAAATAGTGTAGATAATACCTCATCTCAGAAATATAGACAGATACTGAAAGGCCAAAACATTGTAATAAATATGGCAACAAAGATGAGGACAATAGTCTGAATAATGTAAATAGTGTACATAATACCTCATCTCAGAAATATAGACATATACTGAAAGGCTGAGACGTTGTAATAAATATGGTGACAAAGATGAGGACAATAGTCTGAATAATGTAAATAGTGTACATAATACCTCATCTCAGAAATATAGACATATACTGAAAGGCTGAGACGTTGTAATAAATATGGTGACAAAGATGAGGACAATAGTCCGAATAATGTAAGTAGTGTACATAATAACTCATCTCAGAAATATAGACATATACTGAAAGGCTGAGATGTTGTAATAAATATGGTGACAAAGATGAGGACAATAGTCTGAATAATGTAAATAGTGTACATAATACCTCATCTCAGAAATATAGACATATACTGAAAGGCTGAGACGTTGTAATAAATATGGTGACAAAGATGAGGACAATAGTCCGAATAATGTAAGTAGTGTACATAATAACTCATCTCAGAAATATAGACATATACTGAAAGGCTGAGACGTTGTAATAAATATGGTGACAAAGATGAGGACAATAGTCCGAATAATGTAAGTAGTGTACATAATACCTCATCTCAGAAATATAGACAGATCCTGAAAGGCTGAAACATTGTAATAAATATGGTGACAAAGATGAGGACAATAGTCCGAATAATGGAAATAATATAAATAAACGCATTTTCCAAATTGCTCAAGGAAAAAATAACTAAGCATCCAGTTTTGTTAAAATTTTGGCCCTCAAAATCCACTTTACTTTCTTAATTTCCATGGGTTTGGTTTTTGTTCAGACAAGAAAGACTTCTGGAAAGCAAATAAATAATATGGTAATTAAGTTATGGTTAAGATGATCGGCCAGACAAAAATCCGTTGTGGGTGGATGTGTCATGGTGGCCAAGATATGTGAACCCCTAAATTAATCCAACAGCATCAGTATCCATTCATCAAATTTTGCTTTGTTCTAATCTAGGATCTTATGCCACCTTTTATGCTTCATCATAAAAGAACAATTCTGATGTTTTTTTCTTACAATAAGGTTCACCCTGCGCAAGGCCTGGGGACCACTTAAGGTTACATTCAGAAGCATTTTTTGCAGATAGGAGAAGATGATAAAGGTTAACCCTAGATTTGAGCAGATTTGTAGTTGGGGGGGTTTGCAGGAAGAAACTGTTAAAGGGGAACTTACTTCTCACTAATGAAACAGAAGAAATGTGGGTGGTTTGCTACAATGTGGGTGGTTTAGTACAATGTGGGTGGCATGGCGGGTACTAGCCGTCAAGGTTAGAACTGGCAAAACCAAAGAATGTATTTTATCCAAGGATGGAAGTAGTGATAGATTAATGAGAGGCTTGTCACATCCACCCTGTAAGATGTTGGAGAGTGGAAATTCTGTGAGGAATTTTTTATAACTTTTTTAAACCAGCTGACTAAGAAAAGATAAAGTCAAACAGTATAGAGTCTGAAAGTGACTGATTTTAGAAAACAAGTTAATTTTTTAAAAAACAATGTTTTCACCCCAAGCAAGGTAATAATGCCACTAAGATGCAAGGGGGGGGTTACAGGGAGTGAAAGTGAAAGTGAATGAGAAGATTGAAAATGGGGAGGATTGAGGAAAGGACAAAAAAGGAACAGGGCTCAAGAAGACAGAATATGGCGATTAACATTGCATTTAAATTTTTGATGATTGTAGTTATCAGGGAAGCAAGAAATTGGAAGAGAATTCCTCAGGTAGCAAGTGTGAAAAAAAATGTTAGAGTAGAAGTGGCAGTTGCATCTCGTTAGTTCATAACTAAAATGATGATATGTAGTTGCCAATCTAGTAGCATGTTTAAATTCATCAAGGTCACGAGGGGGAAAAAATGATCCAAGCAGTTACCATATTTGTAGAAAAAACAGAGGGAAGCCATTTCATGTTGGTGAGAAAATAACTGGAAACAAGATGTCAGGTCAGTATTGCAGATCCTTCTGTGAATTTTTGTCAAGAATCTTGAGATGAACAACAGGGTTACCAGACTAGATATGGCAACAGTATTCAATATTTGGATGAAGGATTTTTGGGCCCAACACAGTGGACCAACCTTGCAGCAGGTGGAACAATTGACACAGTTTAGTCACTCCATTTCATGTCAGTAGAAAATGTGAGGCCAAGAAAACATGAAGACACTGCTGCTCTTCTGGAATTGAGCATCAGCCATCCTGATGTTAGGCAGAAAAGTTTCTCTGTGATGATTAAATGAAAGCAGTTTGTTTTGGAAGTGTTGAAATTTACAAGCCATTTCTTGTCCCAATTAACCACTAATTGGAGGTTCTTTTCAAGAGTAGTTACATGGTTAACTTTATCGGATCTCTTGGAGTTGCTACTAAGACAGGGATAAAAGTTAGTGTCATATGTATGAACATCTAGTTGGTAACTGATGACATCAGGAAGATCATTGATGAAGATACAGCGTATGTTCAAGGATAGTGCCCCGAGGAACTCTCACGTTACTATACATTCATCACTTCCACCAGTTCAGACCTTCCCAGCTAGAACCTGCCATGCCATGTAAACTGGATTGAATCATCCTTATTTTTTTTGTATTTCATTGGTAAGAAGAAAGTTCCATTTAGATAGATTCTTCCAAAGAATTTCTACATTGTTGAATGAACTTCAGAGAGGATACTTTCGTGATCACCAGAATTTTAACATTTTCAAGTCTAAGATCAGCTCTTATGCTTTCTGCATGTCATTGTAATTCTTACTTCCTCTGCTTATATCCATACAATAACATTATTCAATAATGCTCTACCTAGAGTGACTCTTAGACCTTGTATTAGGTGAATAATAACAAAAAAATATGTCAAAGAATTCCCCATCTCAACTCCAATATTGTTTGTTGTAATTAAATTAAACAGCTAAATTCCAATCAAGATCTTTTTCATTTCAAGATGGTATTTAGTTGAGCCAGTTACTCACTATTGAGCCATAGTAATTTATACCACCATACACCAAGAAAAAACATTTTCTCACTAAGATGCCATTTAGGTTGATATGTTGAAAGCTGTTCTAACTGGAGATATAGTTGTCATTATTTTCGGGTTTTATATTCAGTTTTCATTGCCAGTGATGATCTCATTCAATGATGATATACGCTACATTAAGAAAGATGAGAAAGACAAATTTTCCATAGACTGATTTTAGCTTTCTGAATATTCTTGTGGAACTTGTTTTATGACTTTCAGAAATTTCCCCTTGGACTTGTAAATGATGTATGGTGACTGACCGATTTGTACAAAGAAGCAAGAGTAAAGCAAATTTGAAGAATTTCCTGATATTGTGTAGAAATGATGCTGGGAATTTCTGCACATATCAAGCAAAGATATTATCACAAAAATTAAACCAACTAACTAAATATTTAGATTTTATAGAATTTATGTTCTGTAAATCTTTTTGACATCATATGACATAATTCATAAGATAAAATCACCTTGAGTTGAGTTTGGCATTTTTAATAAAAAAAATTATTATATGTCTTTCCAAAAATCTTTTAAAAATTTTCATAGTATGATTTTACTTAGAAGAAACAAATTATTTAAATTAAGCTGTGTATTAAAATGTAATTAGTATAAAATGTAATTAGTATAAAATGTAATTAGTAAAATGATGTCAAACGTTTTTTCATCTAGATTAGTGTATATGATTTCTAATGTTTATTTTTAGATAGTTAAAACAACTGAGGGAAAATATGGCCATTTTTGGGTGGGTGGTTATAGATTTGTTCCGGGCAGATATTTTGAGGTTTGAGGATTTTTCAAGTTAAACATTTTTGTGGGAGATTATAGATTTGTTCTGGGTAAGTATTTTTAAGTTTGTTTTTTTTTTCAGGTTAGATTTCTTAGTGGGTTACAGATTTGTCCAGGGTAGATATTTTGAGATTTAAAGATTTGTTCAGGTTATTTTTTTGAGAGCTGGTATTTGTTCAGGGTAGATTTTTTCTAGTGTTAGAAATTTATTCAGGATAGATTGAGAGTTAGGAATTTGTTTATGCTAGATATTTTGTGATTAAGAATTTCTTCCAGTTAGCTATTTTGAGGATTTCTAAAGGGTAGATTGTTATTGATTTTTGGTTGACTGATTCTTACAGGAATTCATCTCTTTGGCCTCTCTCCAATAGGAGAGATTGGACACTTGTCGGAATAAAGTCTGTCTTATTTGCTCTGTTAATGCTGGCAATAAAACATTGTTCGGTATGTTACGTAACGTAGAATTGAGCTCGTGGTAAGATTGGTGCTTGTAGGAATGATATAGCATTTCCTGGATTTTGTCGATATTCCAACAATATGAAATATGATTCTTTCTTCTTTTATTTTTCTTCTTTTTTACTACTTTTTTTTCCTTGTCGTCATCTTTCATTCTCTTATTTACATCATTTACATGTGCGTTAACGTCTCCAACTTTGTTGTTTCCAAAACGTTTCAGCTGTTGCAGCCTCCAGCCTTCATTAGGTGATGGTTGATCTGGGTAACCTTCAGGGAATTCTGAACTGAACCCTTTATTAAATCTTTGGAGGTTGATTGATCTCATTACAATGTCCATGTCCATGGATATCTTGTCTTGTTCGTACTGTGTTCAATTATTGCTTGAGACAATAATCTTGTGGATTAAAGCATTGGTTCATAAAATTGGTGACGTACTAATAAATTTTTATATTTATGTCAGAGTTTCCTTTCTTTTCTCTCTTTCCTTATTGAAGAATTCAAGGGGGTGCTGAAAATTTCTCAGTACTCGGTACTCACTGGTATGTATAACCAAGAGAAAAAGTGTTGTTTTTCTTTTGACTTAAAGAAAATATTCTTAACAATTTATAAATAATTAAGCACATCCCATCTCCCCTTTTGCTTGTAACCATCCACTATAAATAAATAAGATTATCCCATCTCTAATCTCGCTTGTAACCATCCACTATAATAAAATAAGACCATCCTATCTCCCGTCTCACTTGTAACTATCCACTATAATAAAATAAGCTCATCCCATCTCTTCTCTCACTTGTAACCATCCACTATAATAAAATAGGCTCATCCCATCTCTCCTCTTACTTGTAAGCATCCACTATAATAAAATAATCTCATCCCATCTCCCTTCTTGCTTGTAACCATCCACTGTAAAAAAATAAGCTCGTTCCATCTCCCCTCTCTTGTGACCATTCACTATAATAAAATAATCTCATCTCATCTCCCCTCTTGCTTGTAACCATCCACTATAATGAAATAAGCACATCTAATCTCCCCTCTCGTTTGTAACCATCCACTATAATAAAATAATCTCATTCCATCCCCCCTCTCTTGTGACCATTCACTATAATAAAATAATCTCATCTCATCTCCCCTCTTGCTTGTAACCATCCACTATAATGAAATAAGCACATCTCATCTCCCCTCTCGTTTGTAACTATCCACTATAATAAAATAGGCTCATCCCATCTCTCCTCTTACTTGTAACCATCCACTATAATAAAATAATCTCATCCCATCTCCCCTCTCGTTTGTAACCATCCACTGTAAAAAAATAAGCTCATCCCATCTCCCTTCTTGCTTGTAACCATCCACTATAATAAAATAAGCTCATTCCATCTCCCCTCTCTTGTGACCATTCACTATAATAAAATAATCTCATCTCATCTCCCCTCTCGTTTGTAACCATCCACTATAATAAAATAAGCTCATTCCATCTCCCCTCTCTTGTAACCATTCACTATAATAAAATAATCTCATCCCATCTCGTTTGTAACCATTCACTATAATGAAATAAGCTCATCCCATCTCCCCTCTCACTTGTAACCATCCACTATAATAAAATAATCTCATTCCATCTCCTCTCTCTTGTGACCATTCACTATAATAAAATAATCTCATCTCATCTCCCCTCTTGCTTGTAACCATCCACTATAATGAAATAAGCACATCTCATCTCCCCTCCTACTTGTAACCATCCACCGTAATAAAATAAACATTATATGCACTAAAGCTGAATTAGTCAAATAAAGATTCATAATAATAGTTATTGCTACATTACACTCAGGTTATTATTATCATTATTAATATTTTTATTATTATTATTCCAATTATTTGTTTCTCAAGCTTTTTATTCCATTTTCGGTAATTCTCTTTTTTCTGTTTTCTTCCTTCTTTATAAGACGTTTTTCATATTGTCTCATTCCCACTCAATATTTTTCTCTTTCTTTTTTTATACATTTTTAAATTTTATTTTCATTCTCTTTCACATTTTCTACATTTTTTTTTCATTCAAAATTCAAATTTCAGACATTGTAAGGTTTTTACTTGAGATTTTCCTGCATATTTTGAATTTCTTAGTGAATGAATGATCCGAACATCATTGCATCATATTGCTTAGAATATATAATAAGTTTTCAAAATATTACTAGATATAATATACTTTATGCTGTCTGAATTTCTTAAATGAAGCATTGTTATTATTGATTATATGGGAGCCTGTGGTAATAAAATAAGCATGTCCCATCTCCTCTCTCACTTGGAACAATCCACTATAATAAAATAAATATTTTCATCACTAAAGCTGAATTAGTCAAATAAAACTTCATATCCTTCTACTCAGAATTGTTGTTATATTACAATTCTATAAATAAAATTAATTTACAATCAATAAAACCTGAAAAAATAGCGCATATCCGTGACTGTTTGCACTGCCAAAATTTAATTTAAATCTTTTTCAAAATTTTCCATTCAGTCTTTGTTTCAAATTATATGAAATATCTAGTTTCAGGGGTTTTTATTTTAGGGTCACACCAATAATGCTATTTTGAGACATTCCCACAGAGTTCCATGATACTCTCTAAACAATAGATAGTTGTTTGCTCAAAAGAATCGTTTCAAAGTTACACAGAGAACATTTAACTCGGAGCAACTATAATTAATCATCAATATTGTGAACAAGAAAATTCACAGAAAATATTTTAAAGTTATTTTTTTGTCATGGTCAAAACAGACCTCAAAGGTAACTGCTATCATGTAACTGCTTCTCTTGTAACTCAGCTAATCATCTTAAAGATGTAAAACATTTTGAAAGTCATCAGCAAAAGAATATTGTAAAATATTAAAGATATTCATATAAAACAAGTAATAGAATAAATAATAAAAAGAAAGTTTAATAAAAAACAATACATTTATGTATTCCTAATTTAATTCACTAAGTCGAAAATGTATAGAAAGTGTTTTAATTGCTAGATTATCCATAGTAAATTTGCGTCCAGGTTCTTACAGTATTTTACCATTCTTAGTAGGCACTTCTTTTATGGAGGGATATTTAATAACGTAAGTGATAAAACAAAGAAAAAGAAACTAAAAGAAATTCACTAGACTATATATGCAAAAACATATTTTCAAAAAATAATTTAAATTTAAATACAAAATTTCAGTGTCCCCTCTCCTTCATGCATATGTGTAATCACATCAGTGTAAACATCATTTTAATCTGATGAACTCCTGTTTGACAAAACTATATCACACAATTTTTTTTTTCCACTTTGTCATGGATCTTCCCAAATTATATGAAAGTTTATGTATCATTTTTGCATTTCCTAACTTAATAAATAAAGTGATTATTTATAATGTACTTATTAATGAATATATTAAGTAAAAGAAATGAGTTTTAAACTGTTGTAACCGAGGAAAGGTTACTGAATAGAATAATCAAACAAAGGTTGGTAATGAACGATAATACTTAGGACAAGAACAACAAATATAAGATTCAACAGTGGCACATAGAAGAAGTAATCAACTGCTAGAAGTGAGTCAAGTGAATTCCACAATGAATCTCCAACTGCAGACCAACATACAGTATCTACCAACTACCCCATGCAGTCAGATGTGACACAAGGCCAAATTTAATGTGGGGTTTCTGAACCCATAAGCTCAGCCAAAAATTCCCTGTATATAACGGGGTCAGGTTGCTGTTTCCTGAAATGAGACTCTGCCCTTTGACATAGCCCCCTCTGGGGATCCTCTCTACCCATAGGCAGAGAGCTTAACCAGCCCAGCTGAAGATGAATCTCCAACTGCAGACCGCAGACCCACACATATAGTATTCACTATTGTATTAATGGGAATGGTGACATACCATTATTGTCTGTAGGTATGCTACAACATAAACTTTGTTATGAATGACAAAATAGAATTCATGAAATTGATAACGTGTCGATGAATGGACAAAATGCAAATAAAGAATCGGTGGATGAAATGAGATTTGACAAGGGGGTTTTCTTAAGTAGGTCAGTGTGATTGGATTTAAATGTAAATACTGAATTTAAAATTGATCATCTATTTAAGAAGAGAAATTTGATGATAAAATAAAACATGTCTCGACAAAGTTTCAGTAACAGAGAAAATAACTATAAAATACAATGACTAAATACAAACTGTGATATTTAAAAAAAAATCTTTTTTTATTCATTTTACTCCAAACAAGGCAATGAAGTCACTATGATGCAAAGGGTTACTGAGTATGATAGAATAATGAGCCAAAAAACATTATTAAGGAGTGAGAACAATAAAAGAACAGGAATTAAGTTGACAGACAAAAGATAACAATTGGCATTGCATTTAAATTTTTAAAGATCAAAGTTGACTGAAAAACAAGATGGCTGAAGAGAATTCCAAAAATGAGAAGCTGTTAGTATAGAACTTTTGGTTGCATCTTGCTATTTCAACAGTAAAATGATAAGATCTTGCTGCCAATCTAGTATTGTGCTTAAATTCACTGAAACATTCATAAAAACAGTTACAATGAATACAATGAAAATATTCATAGAAAAAGCTCATGGAAGGTACATTAAAGCCGAGATGCCAGGTCGGGACCAATAATATTGCAAATTCTTCTTTGGATTTTATCAAAATATGAAAATGAGATTATGTAATCAAGGACCAAGTAATTGCTATACCAAAAGGCATATAAGTAAAATTGTGTATGGAAAAAAGTCACACTTCTAAATTCTTAATAATTTTTCTTGTCATTTTATTGGTTAAGAATTACTTCCATTATTTGTTAACGATTATCGACATACTAAACTACTCTCATATGAATAATACAGTGAACTTACTCATCATCATCATCATCTTTTTCTTCAGTTCAATGACTGGGTTTGGTCATAGTGTCACTGTAAATAATGATAATTATTACAGTTTGTAATGTTTTGGTATCTACTGAGTTGAGATTAGCAAAATGTAAATTATATCTGTTTTTTGTATGGACATGTTGTGGGGTTATGTATGCAAAATATGAAAGGTGTTATGCATATAGCTGTCTTTCTATATAGTAGTGAATGCTGGAGAATTTCCTCACAAAGGGGAAACTTGAAACAACAGAGATGTTCTTCAGAAGGGTTCAAAGAATGTCATGTATGGAGCATGTGACTAACAAGGAAGATTTAAGGAAACATAGAATCAAAAAAGTCAGTTATACTTAAAATCATAATAATGCAGTTAAAACCTTCTTGGACACAGAATGAGAAAATAAGGCTTACACACATGGCATATTGAAAGTGAGGTAGACTAAGGATGAGAGTGATAGTCATTGCTAAGAAATACAATGGACAGGAAGTTGTGGTGAGCCATGATCATTCAGACATTGAAGGTATATAGCACATGAAAAAGAATTTTTTTTTAAAAAGGTTTTGAAGGCCATACAACATACACAAGATATGAGGATTTCTTTAACTCTTTGAAACTTGACCACTGCTTTAACAATGGTAGAGAAAAATGATGTAATGACCATTGACTAATTGAGCAGTGGTAAGAGAAAAATGATTTAATGTTCAGCCACTGGTTAAACAGTGGGTAAACACTTGTAACTATTTTTATATCTACTGTGAAGCACTACATATGAATTATTTGTGAATTTTGACTCCGGAGCTGAGACCGAAGGGTGAAAATTGTTCAGGAATGCAAGATTCAAAGGGTTAAAAAAAAAGAGCTTTCCTATAAAAATCCTTAACTCATCATGAAAAGAACCCAAGAACTCATGATAACTTTAAATATTTTGTTCTAGTGGCACATAATAAGGAAAGAAGGCTTGGAAAATATGACCCTCACAAGACAAAGGGAACACGTAAATTACCTACCTAAAGAGCTTGTGTAAATGGATGGCAGAAAAATGTCTGGGAAGGTTAGCAAAAAAACAAATAAAAGTGTTATTCGACTTATGGAAGAGGTCTGTTCCTACAATGAATCATAATGTGATTTTCCATGTACAATAAATTGTGGCTTAAAAGTCATATTTTCAAGCCTAAAAATCTATCCAAAACTGTGGGATGACTTATATGGCAGATATAAAATGCAAACTTTTACCAGCAAGTTTAAATAAGACGGCACTCCCACTTTACACCACTTACCATAACTCCAAATATATGCCACTAAAACTTGTGTTTGGTGAATATATTTGGCAGATTAACACAGAAATTATAAATAATAAAATAGGAACATAAATTCAGTATTCTATTAACACTGCAGCACACATCACGTCCAACAGATGATATGCTAAGTGTAAACACTGACCGAAGCGGCCCTTCAGACAACTAGGCATGATACGCATGTCATCTGCAAGTAATGGTAGTTTAATGACACATAATGGCAGTTTATTGAATATACAGGGTGTCCATAAAGTTCGTGTGCACTTTAAAAAATTTATAACTTTATTTTTATTTGCAATAGAAATAATTTGTAAAAAGGATTAAAAAGAAGTAAATCTATATTTTTTAAGGTTTTATTGAAATTTTATTTAAGTTTCCACATGTCTTCCATCATTAGCAATACAAATACAACGAAAAACATTTGCCGGCTGATTTATAGTAATGCCTGAAATCACATTAGTTATTTTAGCTATATTTAAAACTGAGTACATTAAACTTCATAACACTTTTTACAGATTATTTCTATCGCAAATACAAAACTTTATGGACACCCTGTATAAAGTTGGCGATTGACCTATACGATAGATATAGGCCTAATTCATAATTTTGGTCTAAAATCTTGAGATCGACTTGTATGCCAGGTTGACTTGTATGCCGCAAGTTACAGTAAGTCATGATTTTCTGTGAATAAGAACTCACTCACCAACAATCTAATATGATATGGTTTACAACTGCATACTCTTCTGCCACACAATGTACTCTTCCATTTGTGTCATATGGAAGAGGCATAAATTGAAACATGATTAACAGAGATTTCATCATAACCAGGAATCACTCTTGGTTGGGAATGTTGTAAACCAGGGACTTACTGTATTGCTAAGAGCTACAAAGGCAAGGAAGTTATGGAGAGCTATCACATCCTAAAGGGATATGATCCATAGAAAAAGATCTGTAAAACAGAAACAAAAGCATCATGTGAAATGTTTTGTGCCACAAGTACTGGTTTACAATATATATATATATATATATAATTAGAAAAAAGGGTCCACGTGTGCTTCTTATATGTAAAATAGGTTAGTTAAAAAAAACAAGGACAAACGAAAAGGTACCAGTATAATCAGTAAGATAAACATTTATTAAATATTATTAACCATATGACAGAAATGAAGCATAGAGAGAAAGGTTTTAAATTTGGAATTTTCAAACATGCCTTTGTCCTTCATCAACGGACCAAGGAATAAACAGAGAAATGGGAATTACTGACAGGTGTTTTTGTGGATGGTGTATTTTCTGGTGGAAATCATATTGTCAGCAAAAACCTGATCTCTGTCTGATTCCTTGATGTATGAAACTTTTTATGAAGATAAACTTAAATTTAAAATTTTGATTGGTGTAAAAGCGATAGGCAGGTCTATTATTACTAGAGTATGTCAAGGGAGGAGTGAGATTGTAAACATAGGTGTTATATGGTGGGGAGAGGGAAAGATGTCTCATGTGGAGCAAGTTGGAGCCAAAATTGTTGAACCAAGTTGTCAAGTGTAGAAAGATGGGCTGTGGTTAGAATATGATGGGATAAAAAATGAGGAGGAAAAATGTCATATGGCTAATAATTAATATTTAATAAATGAAATGTTTAACATACTGATTATATTGGTACTGTTTCATTTGTCCTTGTTTTATTAACTAATCTACTTTACACACACACGCCCACACACACACACACACATATATATATATATATATAAGAAAAAGCTAAAATGCCGACCAACCTCACAGCCTGGTTTTCGACTGTAAGGTCTCCTCAGGCAAGTGGAGGGAAGGAGAAGCCAAAGAAAACCATATATATATATATATATATATATACACACACACACATATGGTGCGATGGATAAATTATCATCTAAATTACACAAAAATTAAAATAACACAAACATTTCATTTTAACAGATATATTTAGCAAAATTACACAAAAATATCTTGAAAGACTAAAAAGTAAATTTATTCAATAGAATCACCATTGTCTTCAATCACAGCCTCTAGACAACTTCAAAATCTCTTGCAAATCTTCTGGATGGTCTCCTTGTATAAGTTGGTGAATCCTGCCATAATCCTTGCCTTCAGTCCATCTTTGATGTTACAAGGAGTTTTGTTGGTCTCTTGATTAACTGCATCCCATATATAATAACCAAGAGGGATAAAGTCTGGGGACTTAGATGGCTTGATGTAAGGGGTGATGTAGATACAGAAATTGTCTGACAGCCCTGACTAGGTTCTCCTGCTTGTCTGGCATGGTGCAGGATCCTGTTGCTTGATATATGGTCTTCCTGAACCACTCATTTGACCTAAGGCAGTATTTCCTCCTCAAGGCACTTGATGCAGGCCTCTGTATTGAGACATGAATCCCTGTGGGAAGATGAATGGAGGCATAACGTCACAATCACAAGTGATCACTCAAAACACCATAATGTTGACTGGATATATCATCCAATTCTTTCAGAATCCTCTACACTGTCCTCAGATTGACAACCAGACACTCTGAAATGTTTATGTTGAAGTTTCTGGTGCGAATGCCAAGCAGTACAGCAATCTGCTTCCAAATTTCTGGCAGAGTGAATTGTGTCATTGTGCTCTTTTTCTCTCAGATGCTGCCCAACTGACCCTACTATCCGGTGCAGTTGACAAAATAAACAAATAATGCACTGATCATACACAGAAATAAATTTGATCATAATTTTGATCTACAAAAATGCCACACTCATCAAAAGAGAAAGTAATTTTCTTAGAAGAAAAAATTTCAAGAGTGCCGCCTTTGAATCTTATCAAAATATAAATCTATGCCCCGATTTTTTCCAAATCTAACCTTTCCTGAAAGAATTGCTACTTTTGTAAGCCAATATACATGACCATAAGTATATTGAAAAATCAAAAGAAAATGATTAAATCTGTTATCTCATGTTTTTAAAGATGTGCAGTACATATGACCATTCCATCCCATAATAATCTAATCAAAATCTAAACAATATTTATTAAAAAAAAATAATTTTTAAATATTACTTGATTACTTTTTGCTAGACTTTGAATTATGACACTTTGTGCCCTCCACATGTTTTGACTGACCTTTCAACCACCTGAGGAATATTCATGAATGTTCTCAAATTTAAAAGTCTTCATAAACCAATGACATACTTGCTTTTGTATACAAACATGTAAAACAGGACAAATCCTACATTGCCTTGATAAATTCCCTCAGAGGATGAAACAAGTCAGTTAAAAATAGCTTTTCCTCTTGTAACTTTTTTTCATATATATATATATATATATATATATATATATATATATATATATATATATATATATATATATATATATATATATATAGATATATATATATATATATATATATATGCATATATATATATTCATATATATATATACATATATATATATATATATATATGGATATATATATATATATATATATATATATATATATATATATATATATATATATATATATTCATATATATATACATACAAGCATATATATATATATATATTTTTTTTTTTTTAACATACAACGTGTGTTAGCACGTGCGATACCCTGTCTTCATCAGCCGCCGACCAGGGGTGATCTCACGGTTTCGTTGGCTATGGCGGGACCGCCACTCCGAGCGCCACCAGCAGCGTTTGCCACCAGGCAGGGTATGAAGATAAGCTAACTAATTGTTCCTTTAAGTAAAATCTATCTGCAATGAAAGTTTCTTAAACGCGTTTGCTGTTATTGACGCGCTTGTAAAAGTCGTTATAGACGACCACGCAAATATCTCACTTGCGCATGTTAGGTCGTGATGTTGTGCGCATTCTATTAGCTTGTTTTGATCTCGACCAAATCCAACTTGACGCGTGTTGAACAGTTTTTTGAAGGCGATGCGAAACGCTTTTCAACCAACGGCCAGTGATGCCTATTTTTGAAAGGAAGGAAATGACCGAATGTCCTCGGAACCCACGACACCCAATCTCAATAGGCATCACGTGACACGTCCAACCATTTTCCATACACTCGGCACGCAGTGACTCGTACCGGTTTTTCTTTAGTTCGTGCGCCTCCACCCTGTTCTCTTCCCAAGGGACTGTTAGTTCTATTAGGAAGACAGTCTTTTTAGAGTCGGACCACAACACAATGTCGGGACGCTTGTATGTCTGTGCGATGTGGATTGGAAATTTTAAGGATATCATTAGATCCACTAAAACCTTCCAATCACTGGCACCCCTCAGCAGCTTTATATTGGGGGTTGTTTGTTTTTTCTTTGCAGGGCATTCCCCTTCCTTATGGAATTCAATCTTAGTTTCCTTGGATGCCACAAGCTGTTGATTTGCTGTCTCACATTGTGTTCTTATTAGATCCCTTATCACCTCTAATACCTTGTTGTGTCGCCACGTGTACATATGGAGCGAATGTGGACAAGCAGAAAGCACATGACGCAAGGTACCTCGGTCTTTTTGACACGAAAAACAGAGATCTGTATCTGTGTATCCCCACATTTTCAGGTTTGTTTCATTTGGGAGAAGATCGTATGTAGATCGAAGAAGGAAAGATATCGCCAATGGTTCCATCGCAATTAATGAATTCCACGAAAGTTTAATGGGTTCGATATCATTCCATGTTGTCCACTTACACTGTTTCGCTTGAGTAATAGCAGTAGCTATTCTATGCTCCTCTTCGAACATTTTATATATATATATATATATATATATATATATATATATATATATATATATATATATATATATATATATATATATGCATGTTTCATTAAAGATGATAGACAAGGTGCTCTGATTAATCTTTTCTTTTTTGGACACAGAGTGTGTAGAAACTGTCCAAAATTTCTATAATTTCGCTATACTTTTAGCCATTATCAAAGATGATTTTATTTTTTCAATTTAAATGGCCGTGTGTGTTGTGTGTATGTTTTTAATGTTATAGAGATGTTTTATTTTCCAAACATAGCACGTTGTATCTGTGTTTGAAGTTAATATTATTAAGTGTTGGCTTTTCCCTTTTTATTAAGGTTTCCATTATTTTTAATCTTTTTGCATGTTGATGAAGTTATGTTTGTATTTTCTACTAGTATGTTTCAGATTGAGTCTGCTAAGTGTGTACATTTGTTTAAATGGGTTTTAATAGAGGTATGGTCAGATAGGCGTAATGTAAGGTGCATATGGTACAAAACAACATCCTCAATACATTAGCGATTCACTGTCATGAATCTGACCCTAATCTGACCATGAAGGGCCAGGAAACAGAGAAAGAAGAAGAAGAAAAATTATCCCCAATCTGAAGAATCATCCTCTGATGACTTGATACCATTATTAATTGTTCATTATGTTTTGTGTAATATATATATATATATATATATATATATATATATATGTATAGTTAAGTGACTCTATATTTCCCTTTCTTTCTCAAACCCCTACTTCCAGTTCTGCTTTCTGATATCTTCTCTTTTTTCTCTTTAACTCATTACCTGTGAGATGACTTATTAAATAGGTCAATGTCTGGCCCTTACCCCACCGTCCCTTACTCTTAAATATTTTAATAAAAATAGATTTAAAATTATTCCTATCTCTCCCTTCCCTCTCTAATTTCGACCATGTCTCTCACACCCCTCCTCCCTCTCTATATCACCTTACATCAACTTAAAACTACCCCTGAAAAGTGGATAAAAACTGTATGTAAATTTAAAACATTTTTTCACCCTTGGAAGTGTAGTCTGATGAACCAGGTAAAAACCATATACCTGGGGAAATAAATTATAACCAATGGACCCTTAAGGTTGTCTGTTTTCTATTTAAATTGAATTAATACATATACATATATATATATTTAGATAGATAGATAGATAGATAGATAGATAGATAGATAGATAGATAGATAGATAGAAAAAGCACATTTTCACAGCAAGCAAAGGTTTTAAACTGTGGGTAGGAATCAACACATATATCAGCTTCCATGAAAACCTTTGTGAATATTTCTTAGCATGTGTAGATAAACAGATACTGAAAACCTCAAGTTGTCACAAAATAATTCTATTTTCATGCTTACTTGATAAAAAATTCATAATTATTGAAACAAATAATACACATGGCGAAGGAGAAGAAAAAAAAAACAAGTGTGCTCTACAAGAAGAATCTTCCTTCCAGTTAATGTCTTTTCTTATTCTTCATGAACACCTAGTTTTTGCTTTACAAACACGTTGAACAATCAAATCTCTTTCTTTCTTACTCACCTGAAGGCAGTCAGCAGAAATTCGAAAAACTTGCCCAAGGAACTTCGTTTATTCAGTCAAAGATTTTTCTCACGACAATCATTCTGGTGACAGCTTCTTCCTCGAAGGTGTATCCAGGGAATTTACCGATTCCATCTCATTCAATATTTAGTATTTTTTCTTTCATTCTAATCTGAAAACATGATTTTATTTATAACTCTTTCAGTGCACTGATGCCAACCACAAAATCTTATTCAAATTAGGCCCACAGGGTGTGGAAGGTGGCTTTATGTAATGAAAAATGTTGAAGCACTTCTATTTCTCTTGAAACTCAAGTTAAAAAATGTCCCTGGGAATCACATTTGTTCTGTCATGAACAAAAGTAAACCAGAGTTGAAATGTGTGTCAAGATGAAATGAATAAAAAAATGAGAAATATTGGTTCCGATCTTCATGATGAACAATTAATATTGGTATCAAGTCATCAGAGGATATGTCTTCAGATTGGGAATAATTCTGCTTTTTCTTCTTTTTTCTCCTCTTTTTCTTTCTCTGTTTCCTGACCATTCATGGTCAGATTATGGTCAGATTCATGACATTGAGCAATTAATGTATTGAGGATGTTGTTTTGTAAAAAAATCCCTTTTGTGTTCATTTAATATTTTATTTAAATTCCTTGATGTTTCTCCTATGTATTCCTTGTGACAATTATTACGGGTTGTTCCTCCTATAATTTTTAGCTTATTTTTCTGTTTTGTATTAATTAAGTTTTTTTATTGTCTTAGAAGTAGTTGCAACAAATTTTGTTAAGCTTAGAAAAAAATTCTTTTCAATTGCACTTGTGACATTTGAATTGGAGGTTAGAATAAAAGATTTTGATTCATTGCATTTTTCAAAATGGTCCACTCTTTTATTTTGAAATATTTTGTAAGGATTTTGTTTCACATTGAATATGAAATAATTAGGGTATTTTCGGTGCATTTTTTCTCATGTAAATATTGAAGGCTACAAATTTTGGATGCTCTTAAATAGAATCTGATGATTATTTCAGATTTCATTTTGTTGTAATGGTAAGAATAGAAATTTATGAGATTATTTCTATTAGTTGAATTGTGATGGACACTTAGTTTTAGGCTATTGTTATTATGATGTAACATTATATCTAGGAAAGGTAAAGTATTATTTGTGTTTCATAAGTGAATTCTCTTAGTTTATCTACAAGGTCAGGTAAAGTTTTATAGTGATATATTAATATAGCATCATCAATATAATGGAAATATTTAGAAGATGGAGGCTAAAACCCTGCTTAGAGGCAAGTTCAGTGATAATCAAAATTATTGTTAAAGATGAAATAGTATTGATTGCAGATTTTTATTATTTTAGCTATTTGAAGGGAGAAGTATATTTTTGATTGTGTTAGATGCTTTTTTTTTAAGATTTAAGCATTTGTTAACAGGAACATTGATGTAAAGGGATTCTATATCAAAACTAGCAATGAGTTTGTCAGCTAAATTTATTGCCCTTAGATTTTCAACCTGGTAACTGAATTTTTAATCCAATAGGGTTATTGTTCTGAAGGGTTAAAAATTTTTATAAATTTCAACATTTTGTTGGGAGTGCTACCAATACTTTATATAATAACTTTATTCAATGGGGTAAAACTTTATACCTTTATATGTATGTGTATATCTATGAATATATTCACAAACACACATACAGACATATATATATATATATATATATATATATATATATATATATATATATATGAAGAAATAGGGTTTTACGGTATGCTATATTTATTGGATGAAGTGTACAATATCATGAATAGAACATATGTAAATATAAAAGTGAACATTGAAGTCAACACTCAGGGGCGACAGACTGTTTCATGCTAAATGCAATCACCAGGCCACTTGAAACAGTTTGTCTCCTCTGAGTATTGACTTCAATGTTCATTTTATATATATATATATATATATATATATATATATATATATATATATATATATATATATATATATTTCACTTATATATTTAACTAATAAAACTGCATACTGTAAAACTATATTTATATATATATATATATATATATATATATATATATATATATATATATATATATATATATATGTAAAATATGTATGTATATAAATATAAATATATACATGCAATTTATATATATATATATATTATTTATATATTATATAGGCATATAGTTGTCCTGGGTAAGACGATAAACTACATCCAACAGCAAGGCCTCTGATCAGGAGGTTTTGAGGAAGCATGGAACCACCTCTTAAATGCTGGTGTTCCCAGTTCCACCCTGACCCGGGGTGGTAGCACCTGTTAGGGTCTCAGCTATGGGCAAATAGTGAACTCACCGGGGTAGATGGTGACTCCTTAGCCACTGTTGTGGTAATCCATCTAGGAGAAGGAAAACTCCAAATATCAAACCTGAGTGTTTGGTGTGGACCAATCGTTTCATTTTATGTGCCATTGGAAAACTATACCACACGCGAAAAGTGGACTGAGTGCGGTCCAAGCTCAATTCACTATAAATAAACTCACGCACAGGTACCTCCTTTGACTTTTTTCGTGTTTTTCCGTGTTTTTTTTTGTTTTGTTTTTTCCTGTGATGCTTTCTTACGAAGCATCACTTAACCTAACCAATGTCCCAAGTCCACTGGCGATATACGTTTTGGCGACGCATACAGGTTTAACAAACTGGGAGTATGTAGCTCGAACGGTGCACAATGGCGACTCTTAACTTATCTTAACATCGCTTCCAATGTCTAATAGAGGCAAAAGGCATGATTCGGTGGAGTTAAGGGTGTCAAAGCAGCCTTTCTAGGAGAGCACTGCTTGCTTCGTGCGGGGGTTAGAAAAGGTATCCCAAACAAATGCTTTGCCTCATAATCTGGCCAGTAGCCACGGCTGGCGGATTGTTCATTTTGTGGTAACAAAATTAAAGACAAAATCTCGGCATTATCAAAAAATCACAAACATACAAATCGGTTTTCCACCTCCGTTGGCATGAAAGTTGCATACTGGAATGTACAGACATTACTTGACAATGAGCTGTCTGAATGGCCGCATCGCAGAACTGCTCTGTTGGCCAGAGAGCTTTTTTCTTTATGACATAGACATTGCTGGTCTCTCTGAGACACGTCTTGCTGATGATGGTTAGCTCAGAGAGACAAGCTCTGGTTATACTTTCTTTTGGAAGGAGAAACCTGCCGATGAAGCGAGAAAACACGGTGTAGGTTTTGCCATCAAATCCTCTCTATTAAAAAACTTGCAGGAACTTCCTTTTGGTAAATCAAAACGCATTATTTCTGTACGTCTTCCTCTGCGACAAAAATGTTTTGTCACAATCGTGTCGGTTTATGCCCCAACCATGGACACCACCCCCTGAAACAAACATACTCTCTTTTTATGATGAGCTAAGGCAACTCTTTCCCTGAGGATGATAAGATCATTCTACTTGGCGATTTCAATGCGAGAGTGGGGAGGGATTCTTAAACTTGGAAATGTTTAGGTTCACATGGAGTGGGAAATGCAAACAGCAATGGCCTTCAGCTATTGCAGTTTAGCAACGAGCACGATCTTGTGATTGGAAACACGTGGTTTCGTCAGAAGAACAAATACAAAGGCACATGGCAACATCCACGTTCTAAACATTGGTACATGATTGATTATGTTAATTGTTCGTCGGCGTGATCTACAGGATCTTCACCATGTCCGAGTTATGAGAGGCGCAGAATGTTGGACGGATCATCGCCTGGTAAGAGCCAAAATGAAACTTAGAATCCGCCCCAAAGCACGATACAGCACCGCATCATGCACAAAAAAAGCCAAAAAGCTTGAGGTCTCAAAATTTTTTCATCTCCCTGAAACAAAGATCATCCTTCTTAATGCACTTACCTCTATCGAACTAGATGAAACAAATTTATGGGAAGACTTCAAAGTGAAAGTGCTTTCAGCGGCTCATGACATTTTAGGAGTTCGGAAAAAGAAGTGCCAAGACTGGTTTGCTGAAAATTATGAGGAAATTGATGCACTTCTTCAAACAAGACGCAATCTTTTCCAGAAAACCTTGTCATTAAGTCTATCTAACCAAGCAAAAATGGAAGCTACAAAAACATTCAAGGATTTCCAAAAAGTGGCACAAACACGTATGCGCGAAATCCAAAACCAGTGATGGCTCAAGAAAGCAGAAGAGGCACAACTTGCAGCAAACAGTAAAAACTCGAGATTATTTTACCAAATAATCAAAGAGCTCTATAGTCCGCAACAATCAACTTTTGCTCCTCTCAAATCAAAAGACGGTACCATATTGAGACAACCAGAGGATATCAAGAAACGATGGTGTGAACATTATAGCGAACTCCTTAATCGCCATCCAGTCGTTGATGAATCTGTACTAGGTCTCATTAAGCAACACGGGCCAATTATGGCTCTTGATGAAGTAGCTTCCAGAGGTGAGATAGAAGCTTCTGTGAGTCAAATGAAAGACAACAAAGCGCCAGAAATGGATGGTATAACGGTAGAGATTCTAAAGAATGGCGGTGAGAGAATGATCGATCTCCTGGAGCAAGTCATCCAAAATGCATGGGGAAGTGAAGTACCTCAGGACTGAAGAGATGCAATACTTGTGTCTTGGTATAAGAAGGGTTCCAGGTCGGACTGCGGCAATTTTAGGGGTATATCTTTGCTGTCTACTGTTGGAAAGGATTTTTCAAGGATTATTTTAAATAGATTATTCCACACAATTGTCATTGGAATACTACCAGAATCAGTGTGGTTTCCGTGAAAGCCGCGGCACTGTGGATATGATTTTCAGTGCTCAGCAATTGCAAGAGAAGTGCAAAGAACAAAATCTTCCGTTGTACCAGTGTTTCATTGACTTATCAAAAGCATTTGACATCGTAAACAGATCAACACTTTGGAAGATCTTATCAAAGCTGGGCTGCCCTGAGAAATTTGTGGGTCTGGTTCGTTCTCTTCATGACGGAATGAAGACTAGAGTTAGCTTTAACGGCACTCTATCTGAAGAAATACCTATAAACAATGGGGCCAAACAGGGTGACATTTCTTCACCCATGTTATTCAATATCTACTTCGCCATAGTCTTTCTCGTGGCCTTCTATGAAAACCCAAACGGTATTTACATCAGATATCGGACATCTGGCAGTGTATATAATGTCCGTAGACTGCTTTCTCAAACAAAAGTCTCTTCCTCATTGGTGAGGGAGCTGCTCTACGCGGATGACTCTGACATCGTTGCACATTCTAAAGATGAGCTGTAATGCTTTATGAACCATTTTGTATCTGCATGTAACTCATTCGGTTTAAGGATCACCCAAAAAAAGACAGTCGTCATGTATGATCCAGCTCCCGGATCACCCTATATGGAACCAACTATCTTCGTTGAAGGAAATAAATTAGACGCAGTACATTCTTTTGTATATCTTGGCAGTACCCTCTCTGAAGGATGCAGCCTCAACAGAGAAATCTCTTTCCGCATTGAAAGGGCTTCTTGGTCTTTTTCAGCACTTAAAAAACGTGTGTGGTCCCAGCATGGTATCAAGTTACATACGAAAATCATTGTGTACAAAGTATGTGTTTTGACGGCCCTCCTGTATGCAAGCGAAACATGGACACTCTATAAACATCAACTAAAACTTCTTGACAGCTGCCATCAACGGTGTCTGAGACAGATACTTCATATCACATGACAGTCCCATCTCTCAGATACAAAAGTATTAGAGAAAGCAGGGATACCAAGCATTCAGTCGATGGTAATGAAAAATTGTCTCCGATGGGTCGGTCACATTGCGCGTATGGATGACAGTCGTCTACCAAAACGTCTGTTCTATGGTGAAATGTGGGAAGGACAGAGAATTGCATCAAAGCCGAAGAAGAGATTTAAGGACACAATAAACTCTTATCTGAAACAATCTGGACTATCTGTAGACCAATGGGAAAAAATGGCTTTGGATAGAATTAAGTGGCGGAAACTAATTAACGAAAGCATTGAGTCCTTTAGCCGTATGCAGTACAGTGCCTACAAACGTCTGATTCGTAAAGGCAAACAGGGTCCAGCACCGGGTCCACAAATTCATCACGTTAATTGTGACATATGCGGAAAATTGTGCTTATCTTTTGTCGGCTTCAAAAGCCATTTGCGTAAATGTGCGAAACCTAGTGTGCACCCGAATAATGTCACTGTAAACAAAACTGATCGAGTATGCCAATTCTGTGGCAAAATTTGTCGCAGTTTGGCTGGCCTGAAGAGTCACCTGCGAATACATAGAATCTGAGGGGAGTGGGAGGGGTGAGGACATGAAATAAAGGCGGTGGTCACACTCGAAACCAAGAGGACAGCTACGATATATATATATATATATATATATATATATATATATATATATATATATATATATATATATATATGAAGAAATAGGGTTTTACGGTATACTATATTTATTGGATGAAGTGTACAATATCATGAATAGAACATATGTAAATATAAAAGTGAACATTGAAGTCAACACTCAGAGGCGACAGACTGTTTCATGCTAAATGCAATCACCAGGCCACTTGAAACAGTTTGTCTCCTCTGAGTATTGACTTCAATGTTCATTTATATATATATACATACATATATATATATATATATATATATATATATATACATTTCACTTATATATTTAACTAATAAATATAGTATAGCATACTGTAAAACTATATTTTTTCATATATATATATATATATATATATATATATATATATATATATATATATATATATCCATCAAAAGTCAATGCCTTAAAAATGACTTTTTCAGACAAAAGGGAAATATAGTAATAAAGACCTTTTAAAATATATATTTAAACCCTTATTTGTATTATTTATATACCGGCCATAATTTATCAGCTGTTTAGTGCTAGGAAGAATAATGCTTTCCTGTACACTAAGTACTAATATTAGCATTAGTGTAGCCATTGATAAACTAACAATGAATGTGAGTATGGAACGATGAGATACACGCCCGTAATAAACAAAATATTTAATAAGACAAATATAAATTAAATACACAGGTTTAAATGGTTTCAACATGTCCCAAAAGAAATGATTGTTCCCAGAGTTGAAATAACGAGAATGTTTGATGTTTGACAGAAAAATGAACAAAGCAATAAACATATCATCGTTATGTTCTTTGAATGTCCTTAGCAATGAATTTCCCCTCTACGTTAAGCTGTGAATATGTTGTCCATTTTCCACATGTGTGGACACTCCGGTGGTTAGGAAAGGGAAGAAGAATTCTCCTTTCTAAAGGGGCTGAAATCCCACATGGTCAACCAAAGGGAAAACAACTGTTGTCTCCCTACACCCTCTTTACAAGCTCAGAAAAAGAGAAAAATAAAATGTTTGACAATCTATGCAAATCAAACGTACTTTTTTGTCAGTTCTTTCAATTGCTGCTGACCAAATACTAACCAACTTGAAAATAAACTAAGAAAAAATAGCAATTTCCTCAGAAGTTTTTGTTTATTCTGTTATGAAAATATCTGTATGACTTTAAAAGTTTGACCTTTGACCCCTACAAACATTTATCATATTAAATCTCATTATATCAAACTCCTCACATATTGGTTGAAATTTCTGTGATGTATGAAGAAAGAGGGCTTGGAAAATTTAATACCCATAAGATATTTTGAAGGAAAGAGAGGCAGAGAGAAACAGTGAGTTTGAGAGAATAGATGGACGGTATTGTGAAGTAATGGATTGTAGCAGATAAGTAAAGACAATGGCCAAATGACTGATTGATTCTCCAAGACTATCTTTCATGGAATAGTGTAACAGAAAAACTCTAATGAGTAGACAGAGTAAAACATGATCCTTTACTAACTCTCTTTGTCTTCATAGCATTTATTTCTCAAAATTTCTTATTATGTTTGTATGTTACTTGCTTCAATTCTCTGTCTTTCTTGCCTTCAGTCTCCCTTGTGAGTGTTTAATTCATCAAGCTTGCTTTCCTAATTATGTATCCCATGAATTTTAACTAAAACTTTGTGATTGTTAAAAACAGTGCAAGTGAGATACTTCCAGAGGTTATTTGGCATTTCCTACATAACAAATGAATAATATAAGAAAACTATCAAGCATTGACTTGTATGATGACCTTCTGACCGCCTGACAAGATGTGATGGGCTCTAAAAGACCATCTTTCAAGAAACTGTGCAGGGTTAAAAGAGATGAGGCATTGGTAAAAGAAGTGAATAGACAATATCATTGCATGAACAGAAAGGAGCTTTACCAAAACTGAGGGGCCATCCCAAGATCACCAAAAATGGAGTCAGTCAATGATGTGCTCAGCAGTAGCTGTACTTTTTATTTTTCTACTTTTAGAAAGTAGGAAATGTTCCATATTCAGAAAAAATGTCTCTAAGTATTAAATCTTTTGTAATAAAATACTTGAAAGGTTGGAGATCTTGTAAGACTTTTGAAATCATGTCCTTGCGGTTCAAAGATTTCTATTTATTCAAAATATTTTTTTCTGGAAAGTGAATGAGAAATTGAAGAAGATATGCAATTTCATCTTCAGATAAAAAGACATAATCCATTTCATCTGATTTCCTTTAACTAAGTGCACAGGATTCAAGCGGAATCTTCTTTTCTTGGACTTTTTCTGTTTTCTCCTTTGTTACCTATCATGGAAAGCTGGTCCCTTTTTTTATGTTTTCTTGGTTAAATTTACCTAATCATATGTATAATAATGTGACCTGTTTACAGGCTGTCCTCATTTGACACATGTATCCCTATGACCTTCAAGCCACACAGTTAAATAAATTACATTTTCATATTTTTATCTCCTTGTTTCCCACAGATGCAAAGTCACAAGTCTTTCGTTACTTTATTACTACTTTTATGGAAAAAGATGCAGACAAGTTCCATTCTTTAGTACCACCAGTTCTGTCCTTTACAGCCAGGACCTGCTGTGTCATAATTACAGGAATGAATCACCCTCATTTTTTATGTATTTAGTGCATTCTACTCCAAAAGCTTCTTCCCAAGAACTGCTACTTTGAGCAACCTCCTGCATGGATAGTCCACCAAACACTATAAAATCTAAACTTCAAGTCTAGGGTCATTTGTTATTTACCTGTCTCGTCCTCATAATCTACACTACTTCATTCTCTTACATTCATATCACACACCTCATTCAGTAACACTCTACCTTGGGAAATAAAAAGAAGAACACTCTACCTTGGGAAATAAAAAGAAGAACACTCTACCTTGGGAAATAAAAAGAAGAACACTCTACCTTGGGAAATAAAAAGAAGAACACTCTACGTTGGGAAATAAAAAGAAGAACACTCTACCTTGGGAAATAAAAAGAAGAACACTCTACATTGGGAAATAAAAAAAATGTAACACTCTACGTTGGGAAATAAAAAGAAGAACACTCTACGTTGGGAAATAAAAAAAATGTAACACTCTACCTTGGGAAATAAAAAGAAGAACACTCTACCTTGGGAAATAAAAAGAAGAACACTCTACGTTGGGAAATAAAAAGAAGAACACTCTACGTTGGGAAATAAAAAAAATGTAACACTCTACCTTGGGAAATAAAAAACAGAAAATTTTGTCCGGCAAAGGGTAAGTGAGTAGTAATGGAAATCTGTAAAATATTCTCAGGATTGAAGTCACCACAGATAGGAATACATCTGTGTATGAATTTCTGGGTATTATAAACCTAATGTCTTCAGAAAATTTTTTTTTACCAGTGGTCATATTGCAATTTTTTGCTGTTATCAACATGTTTTCACCAGAGAACATATTGCAGATAGGAATGCTAGCCTAGTGAAATTCGGTGAGGTTATTATCAATCCACTATTTATATTTATTACAACATTTTGGACATTGTATGCTCCGTCATTTTTCAGGTGACTGGAATGTCAAACTGAGCCCTTTATTTTGCTCACTGGGATAGAGTGTTCTAGTTTCACATACCTGTTAATTCTCCTCTTCAAGTTCTCCACTGCCTTAACCAGGTATTGAACTCACACTCTTTAGGTCCCTTCACTGGATCTAACAAACACTTTTATCCACTGACATCTGTGTATGAATTTCTGGGTATTATAAACCTAATGTCTTCAGGAACCA
>CAHIKZ030005098.1:5265000-5400000 GCA_903632075.3 Acanthosepion pharaonis | reverse complement strand
TTTCTCTTTTTTCTACCACTGTTCTACCAGTGGCAGGACATTACGTCATTTTTCTCTACCACTGTTCTACCAGTGGCAGGACATTACGTCATTTTTCTCTACCACTGTTAACCAGTGGCTGGATTATGTCATTTTCTCTACCACTGTTCTACCAGTCATTTTTTCTCTACCACTGTTCTACCAGTGGCTGGACATTACGTCATTTTTCTCTGTTCACCACTGTTTTTCTCTACCACTGTTCCAGTGGCTGGACATTACGTCATTTTTTTCTCTACCACTGTTCTACCAGTGGCAGGACATTACGTCATTTTCTCTACCACTGTTCAACCAGTAGCAGGACATTACGTCATTTTTCTCTAACCAGTGGCACTTTTCTCCTGTTCAACCAGTGTTCTGGACATTATGTCATTTTTTTCTCTACCACTGTTCAACCAGTGGCAGGACATTACGTCTTTTTCTCTACCACTGTTCAACCAGTGGCTGGACATTACGTCATTTTTCTCTACCACTGTTTAACCAGTGGCTGGACATTATGTCATTTTTTTCTCTACCACTGTTCAACCACTGTGGCTGGACATTACGTCATTTTTCTCTACCACTGTTTAACCAGTGGCTGGACATTATGTCATTTTTTCTCTACCACTGTTCTACCAGTGGCAGGACATTACGTCTTTTTCTCTACCACTGTTCTACCAGTAGCTGGACATTACGTCATTTTCTCTACCACAATTTAACCAGTGGCTGGACATTATGTCATTTTCTCTCTACCACTGTTCTACCAGTGGCAGGACATTACGTCTTTTTTCTCTACCACTGTTCTACCAGTGGCTGGACATTACGTCATTTTTCTCTACCACTGTTCTACCAGTGGCTGGACATTACGTCATTTTTCTCTACCACTGTTCAACCAGTGGCTGGACATTATGTCATTTTTCTCTACCACTGTTCTACCAGTGGCTGGACATTACGTCATTTTTTCTCTACCACTGTTCTACCAGTGGCAGGACATTACGTCATTTTTCTCTACCACTGTTTAACCAGTGGCTGGACATTATGTCATTTTCTCTTTTCTACCACTGTTCTACCAGTGGCTGGACATTACGTCATTTTTTTTCTCTACCACTGTTCTACCAGTGGCTGGACATTAAGTCATTTTTCTCTACCACTGTTCAACCAGTGGCTGGACATTATGTCATTTTTTCTCTACCACTGTTCACCAGTGGCTGGACATTACGTCATTTTTCTCTACCACTGTTCAACCAGTAGCTGGACATTACGTCATTTTCTCTACCACAATTTAACCAGTGGCTGGACATTATGTCATTTTTCTACCACTGTTCTCTCTTTTTTCCACTGTTCTACCAGTGGCAGGACATTACGTCATTTTTTTCTCTACCACTGTTCTACCAGTGGCAGGACATTACGTCATTTCTCTACCACTGTTCTACCAGTAGCTGGACATTACGTCATTTTTCTCTACCACAATTTAACCAGTGGCTGGACATTATGTCATTTTCTCTACCACTGTTCTACCAGTGGCTGGACATTACGTCTTTTTTTCTCTACCACTGTTCTACCAGTAGCAGGACATTACGTCATTTTTCTCTACCACAATTTAACCAGTGGCTGGACATTATGTCATTTTTCTCTACCACTGTTCTACCAGTGGCTGGACATTACGTCTTTTTTCTCTACCACTGTTCAACCAGTGGCTGGACATTACGTCTTTTTCTCTACCACTGTTCTACCAGTGGCTGGACATTACGTCATTTTTCTCTACCACAATTTAACCAGTGGCTGGACATTATGTCATTTTTTCTCTACCACTGTTCAACCAGTGGCTGGACATTACGTCTTTTTCTCTACCACTGTTCAACCAGTGGCTGGACATTACGTCATTTTTCTCTACCACTGTTCAACCGGTGGCTGGACATTACGTCATTTTTCTCTACCACTGTTCAACCAGTGGCTGGACATTACGTCATTTTTCTCTACCACTGTTCAACCAGTGGCTGGACATTACGTCATTTTTCTCTACCACTGTTCAACCAGTGGCTGGACATTACGTCATTTTTCTCTACCACTGTTCAACCAGTGGCTGGACATTACGTCATTTTTCTCTACCACTGTTCACCAGTCATTTCATTTTTTCTCTACCACAATTTAACCAGTGGCTGGACATTATGTCATTTTTCTCTACCACTGTTCAACCAGTGGCAGGACATTACGTCATTTTCTACCACTACCACTGTTCATTACCAGTTTTCTGGACATTAAGTCATTTTCTCTACCACTGTTCTACCAGTGGCAGGACATTACGTCATTTTTTCTCTACCACTGTTCTACCAGTGGCTGGACATTATGTCATTTTTTCTCTACCACTGTTCTACCAGTGGCTGGACATTACGTCATTTTTCTCTCTACCACTGTTCAACCAGTTCTACCAGTGGCAGGACATTACGTCATTTTTTCTACCACTGTTCTACCAGTGGCAGGACATTACGTCATTTTTCTCTACCACTGTTCAACCAGTGGCTGGACATTACGTCATTTTTTCTCTACCACACTGTTAACCAGTGGCTCATTTTCATTTTTTTCTCTACCACTGTTCTACCAGTGGCAGGACATTACGTCTTTTTTCTCTACCACTGTTCTACCAGTAGCAGGACATTACGTCATTTTTCTCTACCACAATTTAACCAGTGGCTGGACATTATGTCATTTTTCTCTACCACTGTTCTACCAGTGGCAGGACATTACGTCTTTTTTCTCTACCACTGTTCTACCAGTGGCTGGACATTACGTCATTTTTCTCTACCACAATTTAACCAGTGGCTGGACATTATGTCATTTTTCTCTACCACTGTTCTACCAGTGGCAGGACATTACGTCTTTTTTCTCTACCACTGTTCTACCAGTAGCAGGACATTACGTCATTTTTCTCTACACCACTGTTCAACCAGTTCTACCAGTGGCTGGACATTACGTCATTTTCTACCACTGTTCTACCAGTGGCAGGACATTACGTCATTTTTCTCTACCACTGTTCAACCAGTGGCTGGACATTACGTCATTTTTTTCTACTAACCAGTGGCTGGACATTTTTCTCTACCACTGTTCAACCAGGGCAGGACATTACGTCTTTTTTCTCTACCACTGTTCTACCAGTGGCAGGACATTACGTCATTTTTCTCTACCACTGTTCAACCAGTGGCTGGACATTATGTCATTTTTTTCTCTACCACTGTTCTACCAGTGGCAGGACATTACGTCATTTTTCTCTACCACTGTTCTACCAGTGGCTGGACATTACGTCATTTTTCTCTACCACTGTTCTACCAGTAGCTGGACATTACGTCATTTTTCTCTACCACTGTTTTTCTCTACACCAGTGGCTGGGCATTATGTCATTTTCTCTACCACTGTTCTACCAGTGGCTGGACATTATGTCATTTTTCTCTACCACTGTTCTACCAGTGGCTGGACATTACGTCTTTTTCTCTACCACTGTTCTACCAGTGGCAGGACATTACGTCATTTTTTCTCCAGTACCACTGTTCAACCAGTGGCTGGACATTATGTCATTTTTCTCTACCACTGTTCTACCAGTGGCTGGACATTACGTCTTTTTCTCTACCACTGTTCAACCAGTAGCAGGACATTACGTCATTTTTCTCTACCACAATTTAACCAGTGGCTGGACATTATGTCATTTTTTCTACCACTGTTCAACCAGTGGCTGGACATTACGTCTTTTTCTCTACCACTGTTCAACCAGTGGCTGGACATTACGTCATTTTTCTCTACCACTGTTCAACCAGTGGCTGGACATTATGTCATTTTTCTCTACCACTGTTCAACCAGTGGCAGGACATTACGTCTTTTTCTCTACCACTGTTCTACCAGTGGCTGGACATTACGTCATTTTCTCTACCACTGTTTAACCAGTGGCTGGACATTGTCATTTTTCTCTACCACTGTTCTACCAGTGGCTGGACATTACGTCATTTTTCTCTACCACTGTTCAACCAGTGGCCAGGACATTACGTCATTTTTTCTACCACTGTTCAACCAGTGGCAGGACATTAAGTCATTTTTCTCTACCACAGGACATTCAACCAGTGGCTGGACATTATGTCATTTTTTTCTCTACCACTGTTCTACCAGTGGCAGGACATTACGTCATTTTCTCTACCACTGTTTCTACCAGTGGCTGGACATTACGTCATTTTCTCTACCTGTTTAACCAGTGGCTGGACATTATGTCATTTTTCTCTACCACTGTTCTACCAGTGGCTGGACATTACGTCTTTTTTTCTACCACTGTTCTACCAGTGGCTGGACATTACGTCATTTTTCTCTACCACTGTTTAACCAGTGGCTGGACATTATGTCATTTTTTTTTTCTCTACCACTGTTCTACCAGTGGCAGGACATTACGTCTTTTTCTCTAACACTGTTCTACCAGTAGCAGGACATTACGTCATTTTTCTCTACCACTGTTCAACCAGTGGCTGGACATTACGTCATTTTCTCTACCACTGTTCAACCAGTGGCTGGACATTACGTCATTTTTTCTACTCTACCACTGTTCTACCAGTGGCAGGACATTACGTCATTTTTCTCTACCACAATTTAACCAGTGGCTGGACATTATGTCATTTTTACCACTGTTCTACCAGTGGCAGGACATTAACCAGTCTTTTTTTTTCTCTACCACTGTTCAACCAGTGGCTGGACATTACGTCATTTTCTCTACCACTGTTCAACCAGTGGCTGGACATTATGTCATTTTTCTCTACCACTGTTCTACCAGTGGCTGGACATTACGTCTTTTTTCTCTACCACTGTTCAACCAGTGGCTGGACATTACGTCATTTTTCTCTACCACAATTTAACCAGTGGCTGGACATTACCACTGTCATTTTTTTTCTCTACCACTGTTCTACCAGTGGCTGGACATTACGTCATTTTTCTCTACCACTGTTCTACCAGTGGCAGGACATTACGTCATTTTTCTCTACCACTGTTCTACCAGTGGCAGGACATTACGTCATTTTTTCTCTACCACTGTTTAACCAGTGGCTGGACATTATGTCATTTTTCTACCACTGTTCTACCAGTGGCTGGACATTACGTCATTTTTCTCTACCACTGTTCAACCAGTGGCTGGACATTACGTCTTTTTCTCTACCACTGTTCTACCAGTGGCTGGACATTACGTCATTTTTCTCTACCACAATTTAACCAGTGGCTGGACATTACGTCATTTTTCTCTACCACTGTTCTACCAGTGGCAGGACATTACGTCATTTTTCTCTACCACTGTTCTACCAGTAGCAGGACATTACGTCTTTTTTCTCTACCACTGTTCTACCAGTAGCAGGACATTATGTCATTTTTCTCTACCACAATTTAACCAGTGGCTGGACATTACGTCTTTTTTCTCTACCACTGTTCTACCAGTGGCAGGACATTACGTCATTTTTCTCTACCACTGTTCTACCAGTAGCAGGACATTATGTCATTTTTCTCTACCACTGTTCTACCAGTAGCAGGACATTACGTCTTTTTTCTCTACCACTGTTCTACCAGTAGCAGGACATTACGTCATTTTTCTCTACCACAATTTAACCAGTGGCTGGACATTATGTCATTTTCTCTACCACTGTTCTACCAGTGGCAGGACATTACGTCTTTTTTCTCTACCACTGTTCTACCAGTGGCTGGACATTACGTCATTTTTCTCTACCACAATTTAACCAGTGGCTGGACATTACGTCATTTTTCTCTACCACTGTTCAACCAGTGGCAGGACATTACGTCATTTTTCTCTACCACTGTTCTACCAGTGGCAGGACATTACGTCATTTTTCTCTACCACTGTTCAACCAGTGGCTGGACATTACGTCATTTTTCTCTACCACTGTTCAACCAGTGGCTGGACATTATGTCATTTTTCTCTACCACTGTGCAACCAGTGGCAGGACATTATGTCATTTTTCTCTACCACTGTTCAACCAGTGGCAGGACATTATGTCATTTTTCTCTACCACTGTTCAACCAGTGGCAGGACATTACGTCATTTTTCTCTACCACTGGTAAAGCCGTGATCAGGTTCTCAAAGGGTTAAAAATTTTATAGCTGTTGATCATTTGTTTGATCTGAAATGAGAGAAATAATTTTGCTTTTTGTATGTGATATCTTAAAGTTCATTTTTTTAAGGTGGATGCATTTTAACGATATTTTCATTAATTTAAAACAAAATAACTGATTTTGTTGGAAGCTTGATATTTTAAATAATTTTCTTGAAATTTTAAGACAGTTCTACTTTTAGAATATTTTTTTCATTATTCAGTATTTCCTGGGTATGACTATAAACTACATCCGGCAGAAAGGCATCTGATCAGGAGGATTTGAGGAGCATGGAACCCCCCTCTTAATTGCAATTGTCACCAGGAGCACCCTGACCTGAGGTGGTAGAACCTGTTACAATCTCAGCTATAGGCAAATAGTTAAACCCCAAAACTGAGATAAAACAAGTGAAAGTATAAAAATACATTTTCATAGTAATAAAATACCAGCAATAGATTAGAAAAAAATTACCAGCAATAGATTTTTTTTGACTATTGGACTCATCTTTGTCGCCATATTTATTACAACGTTTCAGCCTTTCGGTATCTGTCTATATTTCTGAGATGAGGTATTATGTACACTATTTACATTATTTGGACTATTGTCCTCATCTTTGTCACCATATTTATTACAATGTTTCGACTGTTGTACACTCCGCCCTTCTTCAGGTGGTGGGGATGTCGAACTGAACCCTTTATTTCACTCACTGGGGTAGACTGTTCTAGTTCCACATGCCACGTTTAATGGATGTCAGTTTTCAGTTATCTCCTGTTAAATCCCCTCTCCAAGTTCTCCACTGCCTTAACTGGGTATTGAACTCACACTCTTTTGGTCCTGTCACTGGATCTAACTAATGCCTTTATCCACTGTGTTATGTGTCCTTGAAAACAATAGTCCGAATAATGTAAATAGGGTACATAATAACTCATCTCAGAAATATAGACAGATACTGAATAGATTTTTGTAAAAAGAAAAAATTATTGAAGCTCCCAAGAAAATTAAATTTTGGTATTAAATGACCCATAAGGTGTTGATATGCTGTTAAACAAACAAACCTTATTCATAAAATTTCATTTTCTTAATTTAATTCTCTTAATTTTATTCCTTTAATTTTATTCCCTTAATTTTAAACATATTTTCTGAGGTAAGTAAAAGATTTTAGATCATATATTTTATCTGAACTTCTGGGATCAGACGTTGTCATTATTTATGTGCTGTCTATTTCCACTTTGTTTTTATCCTCATGATTTATCATTTGTATTCTCTGGCTTTCATCAGGTACTAAGCTGAGACTATGTTCTTCTCTGTCATGACTTACCAGCAGAATTCTCTATCTCATTATACACATATTTTCTATCTGAACATAATGCTGTCAGTATGTGAATTAAATCATTAGTTTCTGAATTTGCTGGCATAGCAATCAGGAGTTTATAAACTCAAATCCAAAATCAGTAACATACATAGAATCACAGAGTGAGGAACTCGTCAATACTCTTCAATCCACTTCTCTGATTTATTGATTCCTGGCTTCTCCTTAGAAAGGACTCTAAAGTCCTCATGCATGGCATGGGAGTTTATGTGCATGAACATCTCCCACTGGCTAGGGAACTCTCACTTGAATTTCTACACCACTCTCACAGGAATCTCCATCTTTCTCTCTCTATTTAACCCAGTCAGCTATCTCTTCTTTCTCTACCATTTCCCTTCCTCTCATGACTGTTGCATGCTAGATAGTATTTCTGATAATATAGACAAGGCCATCTTCATTATCTGTCTGTATTTCTGAGATGAGGTATTATGTAGACTATTTACATTATTCGGACTACTGTCTTCATATTTGTCGCCATGATTATCACAACGCTTTGGCTGTTGTATGCTCCGGCCTTCTTCAGGTGGTTGGAATGTCGAACTGAACCATATATTTCACATAGGACACATAGCACAGTGGATAAAGGCATTAGTTAGATCCAGTGACAGGACCCAAAGAGTGCAAGTTCAATACCTGGTTAAGACAGTGGAGAACTTTGAGACGGGAATTAACAGGAGATAAACTGACATCCATTAGACATGGCACATGGAAACAGAACAGTCTATCCCAGTGAGCGAAATAATGAGTTCAGTTCAACATTCCAACCACCTGAAGAAGGCCGGAGTGTACAATGGCTGAAACGTGATAAACATGGCAACAAAGATGAGGACAATAATCTGAATAATGTAAGGCCATCTCCTTACATCCATTTGCAAATATATTTGTGTTTGATGACTTTAATGCCCACCATACCAGATGGCTTAAACATTCTATCACTGACCTTGCTGTCATCCAAATCCTTAACTTCTTAATCACTCAATCTCTCATGTAAGTAGTGGACTTCCCATTGCATTTCTCCAGTAATCCTGATGAACACACTTCTCTTCTAGATCTCTTTTTTAACTTGGTCAAGGACTCATGTTATACTATGCACCTGTGCCTTCTTGGCAACTCTGATCATGCGGTAGTTTCTGTAAACAACTCTTTCTGCTCCCGACCAGTCAAGAACCTCCTACCACTAGAATATCTTTCTGTATTCAATGAGTGTATTGGAACATATTCTGTAACTTCCTTCATGACATCTCTTGGAATGTATATTTTAATTATACTGTACATAAATGTGTATCTGAGGTCTCTTTCTGAGTGAAAGCTAACATTGCTGCTTTCATTCTAGCAAGTAAATACCATTTTCTCACCTGCATGCTCAGCCACTATAACCCACAGGAATTACTTCTTCCAACTGTACCAGAGTGACATGTCTGATTACAACAGAAGTCTCTTTGTCTCAGCTTGTGACGAGTGCAGGCATGTCCTCAAAATAGTGAAGTTACTGTTTGCTGATAAAATGAAACAATGTATAGCATCTCGTAAGTTTGGTTCTAGAGATTATTGGCGGCTCCCCAAGAGTGGTCTGAACAACAGCAAATCCTTCATCTCTCCTCTATTCAATCAATTCAAAGTTCTGACATTTACAGCAGTTAAGGTTGAATGTTTTGCTTGGAAAATCTCTTCCAACTCAACGCTTGACTCAGTTGAATTACCCAGAACAGAGGCTCTACTGAGTGATATGCACATAACCCCACACATCTCGGACATTATTTCTAAATTAGACACACATAAGGCAAGCAGAAGTGACAGGATCCCAGCTATTGTCCTAAAGTAATGTGTTCTCAAGATGGCTCCAGTTCTCTTCAAACTATACAATTATTGCCTTGCTGCTTCCTGCTTTCTAACTTGTTGGAAGTCCTACTCTTTAGTTCCTGTTTTTAAGAACTCTGGAGAACCTTCTGACCCCCACTCTCACTTTATTAGTCTCCTACCAGTTTTCAGCAAAGTATTCAAGGCTTTAATCAATGCTGACATGGTTAAGCACCTTACCTCTCATGACCTACTCCCTGACAAACAATATGAGTTCCATTTTGCCAGGCCTACTGCTGATGTGCTAATGTATATCAAGCTCTTGATAATAACAATGAAGCTCAAGCAGTGGCTCTAGATATCTCAAAGGTACTTGACAAAGTTTGGCATGCTGGTCTTCTACATAAGCTCCAGGGCTACATTATTACTGGACAATTGATTTAATCCAATGATTCCTGCTCTCCTTTAACCTTCATAGAGAAAATTTCCTTCCCACCATCAGCATGGCTGATGCTAGGTTCATGGAGAGCAATACACTGTGCCTTCTTGGCCTCAGATTTTCAAGTGACTTGAAATGGACTGACTACATTGAATCAATAGCTGCATCTACTGCAAGGAAAGTTGGTCCACTGTGTCATGCAAGAAGATTTTTCTCATTAGTCCATCTTGTACATTTACAAATCTGCCATTCACCTGTGCATTGAATACTGTTGCCATATCTGGTCTGGTGCTCCTCCTACTCATCACGAGGTTCTTGATAAAATCCAAAGAAGGATATGCAATGTAAATGATCCTGATTTGGCATCTCAACTTCACTTTCTCACAATTGTGATGTGGCTTCCCTCTGTCTTTTCTACAAATATTTTCATGGCACCTGCTCTAATGATCTTTTTTCCCTGGTACCCAGACTATGTAAATTTAAGTGTATTACTGGATTGGCATCTAGGTCCCACTCTTTTACTGTTGAACTAGTTAAATGTAACTGCCACTTCTACTCTAACAGTTTCTTTTTCTGCACGTTCCACCTGTGGAACTCCCTTCCATTTCCTTGCTTTTCTGCAATTTTCAAAAAATTTAAATACAATGTCAATTGCCATCTTCTATCTTCTTGAATCTCATTCAGCTTTTATCCTTTCCTTGGTCTTTCTACTCTTTTCTTTCACCTTCACTCTCTGGCACTTGTTGCAACATTTAGGGATCTCCTGAGATGAAAAACTTGATAATTGACAAGAATCTTCCAGAAATGTCACAGCTGGCGAGTTTGTATAGCAACCTCTTACGTCACACTTTTTTTTTAATCATGTCACCCCAAGCAAGGTAGAAATCCCCCTAGTACACAAAGGGATTACATAATGACATTAAGTCTATGATCAAGTGTTATCTATCCTACATATCCTCATCATAAGCACCTCTTAACCCCTTTCTGTACACCCTTACAACAACCTCATTTAGTAACCCTTTATCTTGAGTGGCTTTTGAGCCTTTTATTGATTGAACAATAATGAAAATCCTCTTATATGTGTCAAGCAGATGGACATTATCAAAATCACTGGCAATAACTAGTTGGTATGTATACTCAACACTAAATGATTGCTAGAAACAATCTATGCTCAAGGAATAATTATAGGGTACCTCACAAGAAAATAGGAAATTTTAGATTTACTATATGATGAAAAAAAATTGACTAACATATAAAAAAAAATAACTTTTTTAGTTTGAACACCACATCTAAGATTTGTGTTTTTATGCTGTTTCAAGCTACTAAATTTCTATCCTTAAATTTCTTAAATAAACTGGACTAAATTTCTAAATTTTTGGTTTGACACTGTATACGGGAACCTACTAAGTATTATGGACACAATCTGTAAAAAGTAATTATAGTTTATTAGCCATTGCTTGATCATCTTATCCTATGGCATCTAAGTTATTGGTAGATACCAAGATGTAGACCAGAAAGGACTTCCATTCATCATCTTATAGATAACACTGGAATAAAAAAAAGAATTGGTTAGAGTTCTTGATGACAAAAATAGTTGGAAAAGAATTTTCAGAAGTGTTCATTTGAGTATGAACAGATAAATAGGTTCAACTACTCTTCTTCTTCCATATTTCTGTGTCTTTTTATGGCTCTCCACAATTTCCTTTCCCTCAAAGTCTCTTTAACAAACCTGTACTGTTCTTGTCCTATTCCAGGCTTTATTCTACATGGAGAGTTATATTCCAAAAATGACATGACGAAGATAGAAACAGTCATAGATTTTGATTTTTTTGTATTCTGCCTCTTTTGTTGATTATCATTTTTTCAAGAACTTTTGAGGATCAAATATAGATGCAAGTACAAATGATTTCTTTGGATGCCTCCTATTAGTACAGGTCTTATTTTTATGGTATGCTAATTACTTTTTAGATTTATGCAAATTACACAATTATTTACTCCTGTCTTAACTGTAAGTCTGGTAGGTTTGACAAAGTAAAACTGAATGCTATTCTTGAAAATAATCTCCAGTCAGTTGTTAAGTGGGGCAAGAAATGGCTTGAACATTTTATCACCTCCAAATAAGCATTTTTGCCCTCCATCAGGAGAGCAACTCATTGCAGCTTCTTGGTTTCACATTTTCTACTGACATGAAGTGGAGCAATTATATTGAATTAATTGCTAGTTTTGCTGCTCAGAAAATTGGTTCACTGTGTCTTGCAAGACAATTTTTCTTATTGGAATCCATCTTGCATATTTATAAATCTACTATTCTTCCCTGCATTTAATATTGCTGCCCTATCTGGTCTGCTTCTCTGGTTATATATCTTGAGATCCAAAGAAGGATCTATATTGTTATTGATCTTGACCTTGACCTGACATCTTGACTTCATTCACTTTCCCACCTAAATCATGGCTACTAGGTCACATCATTTTACTGTTGAATTAACTGTAAGTTCTATTCTAATAGTTTCTTTTTATACTTCTCACCTCTGAAAATCTCATCCAGTTTCTTGCTTTCTTGCCATCTACAATCTTCAAAATATTTAAATGCAACATCAGTTGCCATCTTCTATCTTCCTGGAACCTACTATTTCTCCTCATTAAAGTCTTCTTATTCTCTTTCACTTCTAATAACCTCTTGCATCTTAGTGGCATTAACATCTTGCTTGGGGTGAATTGATTAAAAAAAGAAGAAAAAATTTTTTCCTGTGGTATGATTATTTTGTGCCAAGAATCAAAGAATTTTTATTTGAACCAGATTTCTTTTATAAGTTAAAGAATTCATACCTGCAGGACTATTCCAGATGGTACTTTTATTTGGTAAAAAAGGGTGCTTGCACTTACAGGCAAGATCTTTTCCAATTAAGACCAAATTGAAGAAGTTTAAAATGAATTCAGCATTTTTTTTTATTTCTTTTTACAATGATGTTCATCCCTTACAAGGCTCAAGTGCCACTTGAGTTAGAGTGTTACAAAGTAAGAGGCACAGCTTATGTGGGAAAGATATTGGTTAGACATGAACAAGATTGTAGTGATTGCAGAAACATCCTCTTGGGAGTTGTTTCCACAAAGCAGTAGTTTGTGGGAAGAAACCGTTCAACTAGAACTTACATCTCACCAAAGGAATAGTAAAGCAGTGGGAGGTTTGTGGTATCTCACCAAAGGAATAGTAAAGCAGTAGGAGGCTTGTGGTATCTCACCAAAGGAATAGTAAAGCAGTGGGAGGCTTGTGGTATCTCACCAAAGGAATAGTAAAGCAGTGGGAGGCTTGTGGTATCTCACCTGGGAGAAAGGGGTTGTAGGGTAAAAAATAATTTGTCATCTACAAGGACTCTGAGATGCTTTTGGACTCTATTGTGACTGGAAGGTGAAGACTGTGTAGCTCCTGCCAAAATATGACAACAGTACTCCATTTTTAACCTGATCTTGCTCTTGTAATGGTAGAGGTTAGCAGGAAGAGTCTGGTACTTGAAGGAGTGCTACAAGAAACTGACCATTTTTCCACCATCTATGTATGAGTTCCACTTGAAGTCTGGGTAGAGTCTGAGTTCCAGTAAGCACTCAAGGAATTCAAGGGCCTTTTCTTTGTATGAAGAATTTTCAGAAAGGCTATCATTGAATTTCTGTGAAGGTGAATATTTTGGCTGAATAAACAATTTTCTTTAAAAAAGGTTTTGCTGCATATTTATCAGAAACAGTTAAGCAAATTCATGTTGAACATCTTGTTATTTATATTTATATTGTGAGTAAATCTGTAAAATGATTTAACAGGTTTACCAGCTTTTACTGCTAATTGAACCTGAATAGAGTGGCACTGGCAAAAGCCCCATTTCCCTCAAGAAATGCTATGAAGTATTCAACAGGATAGATTTTCATTTTGACAGCCAAATAATACGAAACTTTTCTTTATTCAGCTGTCATTAATAATTTCGAATTTACAAGATGTGTTTGGAATGTATTCAACCATTTTGAATATTTTGCAAAACAATTGTACAGCCTTCACATAAATTGGCAACCAATCAGAGTAGATCTTACTGCATATGACAGGCACTCTCCTATATAGTTACACAGTCATCGCTGAGTGTAGTTCTGTAATCTGTGTTGCATTTTGTGCTTTGCCTGGCTTCAATTATTCAGCTCTTAACATTACATCATAGACTGCATCAACAACAATTTTCTATTTTTTATCTTCCTTTATTATGTGAAGGACAGTATTGTAGCTTTGTTTCAAAGAAGAAGCAAGAGGAAGAAGATCATGAGAATGCATGTAATTGTCTTGGCTAAAATTTCATGGCTACATGCTAGCTTGCCCCATTAAGTAATCTGGGTGCAAAAGTTATGTTGACCCATAGAATTCTTCAACCATCTGCAAACCTAAACAAAGTCAATCCATCATCAGAATTTCATAACCACATGGTTTTTTATGCAATATTTTACCATTCTTGGCTAGCCTTTGCATTCAGTAACATATATAACTATCCTATTTACAATGGTCAAGTAAATAAAGTTACAATTTTTTTTTATTCTAAACTTGAAAATTTATTGAAAAAAAGTTTAAACAAAGTAACTATAAACAATTTTTTTTTTGCTATCCTCTGCCAGCCACAATGATGGAGAAAGCATTACCTTTGACCATCACCAGTGAGACACACTGCAAGAGCCACTCCATTTCACGAGGCTCATCCCTTAATTGAGATGCAATTGTGCCAATCCTTTGAAGGAATGCCATTGAATGAAGGCCAATAACACCAGAAGTCTCCACTGCCATAGGAGTAAAAAAAAAAATCTATCAGCAAGAGAAGTTGCAAATTCACATCAAGTTGATCTGTTGAAACTAAGGTTTTTGAAGGCTGATTCAATGAACAGGGTTAGGGTTTTAGATAGAACTCCTTACCTAGTGAGCAGATAACTGAGGTGAGTTAGTGCCCTTGACATAGTAGGGATAATCAAGATGAATTAAGGACCCTTGCCACAGTTAGAGTTCAGTCCTGTCCTGAGAAGTGGTAATAGTGCTGCAAGCAATGTTCAGAGTCACACCATAAGGAAAAAAGATATTCATAGATAGTAGTTGATTGATCTCGCCCTACATTAACTTAAAGGTAGTAATCTTGTAGAGTGTAAATCTCATCTATTGTAAGTAACATGTCATGTTATATTGTTGCTTTGTATTGTTACATTTAATAAAAATGGTAAACCTATTTTTGCACTCTTCTTTTCAATTCCTTTTAGTACCCCAACTTGGAGACTCTTTGAGGGAGGGAGCTGTTATTAAATAACAAACCTAACATGCAAAACACATTGAAAATTTTGGTGCCAACACTTCAAACTTAGCCAGGTATTTGTTGAAAAGTCTTCAACAACCCACATGAAAATATTAAATGTGTCTTGGTTGTAATGAAAGGAATTACACAAATTGTCCAAGAAGTCTCCAGACATTTTAAACTTCTTCATTACCTATTCTTCATGTCATGTGTTGTTGGCACCAGTTTGCTTCCAAGCATTGGGTATCTTCTCTCCCTATTCCCTTTCTTTCTTCTAGTGATGATGGGGGAGATGGCTGTGAAGGCCAAGTCTACTACAGACAGATGGCATGTGTAATGGTGTGGTAAAACATTGCATTATCCAGGTCTTTTAGTTCCCCTATCACTTTTTAAAAAAAATGCCATGTCCTTTCAAGACATACACTACCCTCCAAACATTCAAGATCACTTACAAAATTATGTTTCAAAGCTGACTTTTATGTTCAGTTATATAAATATAGAGATTTCTGAGCTAAAATTACATGAAATAACACATTGCCCAAGTTTTAGGTACATTCAATATGAAATAACATTTTTTTTATTGCACTACCACATTTACTCTGAATGTGAGGAGGCTGACTCTCAATTGTTTTAGGGCCCTCTACTATGCAACAACGGAGTCCAGAGTCATTATTGGCACTCTTTATGTGTTGTCTGATGAGGAAACACAACTAAATATGTTTCATAATTCGTATTATGTGTTTCTGGTTCAATTATTAGAAATATTAATAACAATTTCAATTTTGCAGATTCAATTTTAATATGGACAAGAAATGTAATTTATCAGCTGAGAAGAGGCAAACCATCATCCCATTATATTGTGAAGGCAATAGTTTCTGAGATATAACCCAAAAAGTTAAAGTTTCATAACTGCAATTTGCTCTGCTATTGTAAGAAATATGAGAAAAGATAAAAATAGCAACAGACTGGTCAGAATCCATTTCCAAATCACAAGATAAGTTCATCAGAATCACCAGTCTTCGAAACAAGAACCTGACAGTTCCTCAAATTGCTGCACAAGTAAGTGAAGCCTGCAGTGCTAATATGCATGCATCAACAATTAGAAAACTCTCTGTAGTGGGTCTAAATGGCTGTTGTGCTGCCAGAAAATCACTGCTTAAACAGGTGAAGAAACATAAGCAACTCCCATAGGTGAAAAAATATCAAAACTGGGCTTTTGATCAAAGGAAACTAGTCCTCTGGACTGACGAATCCAAGTTTGAGAATTTTGGATCTCGGAGGTGAGTGTATGTGAGGTGAAGAACTAGTGAACAAATAATTATTAAATGTCTTGCGTCAATAGTAAATCATGGTGTAGGAAATGTGATGATCTGGGATTGTTTTGCTGGCAATGCAGTTGGCGATATTTATTGAGTGCTAAGAATATTGAACCAACATCGATATCACTCTATCCTACAGGGCAACGCCATCCCATCTGGGGACGGCTGATTGGTTATAGATTTGTGCTCATGCAAGATAATGACCCAAAACATACCTCTAAGTAATGTAAAAAATATTTGCAGAAGAAAATAAGTTGACTGTCATGGAATGGCTAAACGAATCACCTGTCTGCAACCCCATCAAATTAGTTTGGGAAGAACTGGATTGCAGAGTCAAAAAACAATAACCAGATAGTGTAGAAACTTTGTGGACATTATTAAAAGAGGAATGGCAAAACATTACATGTGAATATTTGTTTCCATTAGTCAAAAGAATGTCAAAAGTATGATCAGAAGTTATCAAGATGAAGGGTGGATATTTTGATGAATTTCATATTTAGCATTTTTCATATTTTTGTTTTGTTACAGAGTAAAAGTATGTTATGTAATTAGTATAATTATACATTAAATAAAAATTTACCTAAAAATTCTGAGTTATTTCCTTTCTATAGATGTTTTTTTTAAAAAAAAAATGTTAGGTGATCTAAACCTTTTGGAGCGTAGTGTAGGTGATCATGGCTCTCTACAAATTCCTTTTCTTTATTGTCTGTGAATTAACATACATTCTTAGAAAAAATAATGAAGTGGTTCAACATTACTTTCTTCAAGACTGGAATTCAGAGTTTTCCTTCTCTTAAACTGGTTGCTACCCAAAATTAATGAACACAGATGTTGTGTCAGAAACCTACCACCGCTCTTGAAGATGAACTTGTCTGCATCTGTGAACAAAGACTTTAAATAGTGGCATGTCAGTTGACATGGGAGAAGATAGATAGACAGAGAAGTTCTTAGCTGAGCTAGTTATTGACTACTCAGGCGATTTCTGTACCTTTTTACCAACCTATTAAAACCCTTTTTATTGTTACGTGTTATTTGGCGTTTGTCTCTACTAACTCCAAATCAACATCATAACACCAGACTATCCTGTTATTTAACCCATAGCTTGTAGGGAGAAGAGACAGATTCCTTTGAATGAATGCAAATGGAACAGAATAGCCTGGAATTTGAACCCTAGCCCTCTAGAGACCAGATTTGGTAAGCTACAACTTCTGACTAAATTCACTAGTTAAAGGATTGAAATGTTATACCAAATGTAAAAAAAGGATAAGACTGTTTTCATGACTGGAATGAATGATGAACGGAAACCCAAAAAGTATACATTGATGAGTACTGAGGCAATACTAACAGAGATAGGCTTTTTGTTGGAACCCGTCTAGACAGACCTCATAAATGTGTTAAGATTCATGACTAAAAGCTTTACTACTGTTTCCTATGTATAAAATGATTTTAAAGGTGCATTGCAATAACAAAAGGTACCTTCAGAAAGCTAAGTAAAGTATTAAGAAACAGAAAATTTCATTAGAAACAAAGAAAGAGTACTGAACTGCTATGAAATATCAATCTGCCTATATAGCAGTGAATGCTGGACAATTTCTTCAGAGATGAAGAGGAGACTTGAAGCAACAGAAACATACTGTCCAAAAGTAAATGCTGAGAATACCATGGACTGAACATCTTAGTAATGAGGAAGTTTTAAGGAAAATGAAAATTAAACAGACATTTAGACTCAGAAAGTGACAGTTGAAATTTTTAGGACACATAGAGAATAAAGAGGTCTTAGAGAATTTAACACTCATTGGATATATTGAAGGCAAAAAGTAAATTATTTTTTGTTTGTTTGTTTGTGTTTTACGACATATCGACCTCCTCAGTCATTTAATGTCAAATCAGGTTATTATTGGAATATTATTTTCCAATATAATAGACCCTTCCATTTCCACAAACGGAGAGGTTTGCCATGCTGAAAAGGTTTTTAGAAATGAAATGGTTTGTAGAAAAATCTGGTTCTGTCAAAAAAAAATTTTGTAGAGAATTGTATCGTAGGAAGTTTCTTCCTTTTTTGAGAAATGGTATGCAGAAAGAATCAGATTTTTGTTGAAAACATTCCTTGCAGCAAAAGTTTGCAGAAAACTCCCAACTTTTATGTTTTTAGATTTTTGGTACAAATTGACTGCTTTCAGGAACGATATTATGTTATCCATGTCAGTTTTTTGGAACAGTTCCTTCATGTTACTTGCACTATAAAGCGTTTCTCTTATATGGGCTAGGTCAGTACATTCAATGAGAATGTGTTTCACTGTGTATGCGGTCTGGCATGCATAACACATTGGTTGTTGCTTTGCTTCAAGTAAGTAGGAATGTGTTGTCCTTGTATGGCCTATTCAAGTCTGGACAATATCACTTCCTCTTTTCTATTTTTCCTATAGCTCTGTTTCCATTCTCCCAATTCAGGTTTAATTTTTAGTAATTTATTATTACTATTGCTGTTCCAGCGTTGTTGTCTTTGTTGCAGTATGTATTTATTTATCTTCATTTTAAGGTCTGTATATGGTATTTTGAAATTTTTTTATGGTCATATTTAGAGTAGACCTGGCTGCTTTATCTGCCTGGTCATTTCCACCGATTCCAGTGTGACCTGGGACCCAACATATCTGTATATCATTATCATTTGATAGGTGTTCTAATTTACATAGTATTTTCACTATCAATGGATTATCAAACTTCCTGTTTTTTAGTGATTCTAATACTGATAGTGAATCAGAAAAGATAATGAACTTGTTGTTCCTTGATTCTGAGATGAGGTTAAGAGCCATGTTAATTGCGCAAACTTCTGCACTGAATATAGAGGTGTCATTTGGGAGATGTTTTTAAATATTTTTCTATTATATATTGTGGCACATCCTGTTATTTTTCCTACTTTAGATCCATCTGTGAAGACATGTGAGTGCCTAGGATATCTCTCCTTAACTTTCTCTAATTCCTCTTGGAAAATTAGTGGGTGGGTTTTATTTTTTGAAGTATTTACAGAGGGTTAAGTTTATGTTTGGGGTTCTTATGGTCCAAGGTGGGATATCTGGTATGATTGTTTTATGGATTTTTGTCAAATCTACATCTGCTTCTTCTATAATTGTTTCCATCCGAAGTCCAAAGGGTTTTATGGCTTTTTCATTCCTTTGGAATAATTCTTTGTATTTTGGATAGAAGGTACTATTGTACGCAGGATTTGCTGGGCATGACCCTAATTTGACATAGTACTGGAGGGCCAGTTTATGGTTTCTACTATTTGCAGGTGCTTCGTTAGCCTCAGCATATAGGCTCTCGACTGGAGACGTTCTAAAGGCTCCGTACTAACCTCAAACCTCCATGGTAGATCGGGTCAAGCATTTTTAAATAGGATTTTCTGGCTGAACGGTATATAAAAAATACTGTAATCCAATTTTGATCTAATTAGGATCTATACAATAATAACAGAGTGTTTCGATCTGCTCCCCATTTTGTGGGCTACCACGCGCAGTAGTTGTAATGTTTTGTTACATTTGGTTTTTAAGTATTTCAGGTGGGGAATAAATGTTAGGTTTTTTGTCAAATATTACCCCAGAAACTTGTATTCATCTACAACTGGGATCTCTGAACCGTCAAGTTTCAGCCTAGGGTCATTATGGAGTTTCCTTTTGTGACAAAAATGGACACATTTTGTTTTTGTTTTAGAGAACTTGAATCCATTTGTTGTTGCCCATCTGCTGATTTTATTCAAAAACTGCCCACCAAGGATGATGCGACAGCAAGAGACGTCAACTGGGCAGTGACATAAGGCTCAAAAAGTAAATTAGCAAGTACCTACCTAATAAACTTGTGTAAATGAATGGCAGAATAGAAATTGGAAAAGATAATGAAAAGACAAACCTTATTAAGAGCAACAAAAGACAGGAAGTTGTGGAGAGATATGATCGTCTTTGCTGTGAAAGGTCACGACACTTAGAAGAAGATGAATTTCTCACTGAAATGTATTCTATTAATTTCAAGTAAATGTATGTGAAAGTACAATAAATAAGAATTTATTAAATATGTGAATAATGTTTCCTTTCTATCGTGCAAACACTCCATCTTGGATAAAAAGAATATATTTTCCTCTCCAGGGCACATCCGATTATTATATTTAATTACAAAGGTTGATTTTATGGATAGAGGATTTTTTTAACTATAAAAAAAGAAAAAGGTTTTGATATAAGTAAAAATATCAGTCACTTGAAGATTAATTATTTTTTGCCTTTTTTTGCCTTTGATTAGCAAAAGTTAGTTTTGCTGGGAAATTACAAAAGATTTTGGCAATGTCTAAGAATTGTTGGGAATAAAATTATATGTTCATTTTTTATTCAATTAACCACTATTAGTGTAATATATATATATATTTATATATATATATATATATATATATATATATATATATATATATATATATATATATATATATATATATGTATATGTGTATATATATATATATATATATATATATATATATATATATATGTATCCTTCATTGGTGGAACTCGTTTCCTAGTATTGGGGTGTTCATCAACATTTCCTTCTGTCTAAAATGAGTCCTATTTTGGATTTGAAGAGATGTCCACAGCCACCGACTGCATGGTAGGGTAGTAGAGTTCAGGGGAGGGAGAGCCCAGTCATTTCTTTCAGCTCCTTTCATTTCTTTCTATTTGTCTTCCAGTGTTTTTGAAGGATGTTCTTTTGTCTTCTCCAGTTAGTTCTTTCTGCATCTTCTGTGTCCTCAGCAAGGTGTTTTTGAGCTGATCCTTGAGTCAATGACATGGGATTCTGCATGGTCTCTTCCAAGATGCAAGCTCTGAAAAGAAGCTTTGTTTGGGTAGGTGGATGTCTGGCATTCAGGCAAAGTGTCCTGCCCATCATGTCAGTGGCAAGTAAAGATGCTTTCTAGGCTCTCCATCTTTGCATAAAGGAGAATTACATCCAGTCTGCCATGTTTTCTGTAAGATTTGACAAAGTTTCATTTGATGGAATCTTTCAAATTTGTGGATGTCTGTTCAAAAGAGTCTTCAGCAATCCTGGATTAATACAAATGACTAAGCTCATGGTCTACTAAACTGTTGTAATCCTGACTCTCCTGTATGCCTGGGAGACCTTGCTAATCTACCAAAGAAACTCTATCCTAGAAGGCAAATAATCAAATTTGAGTGTATTATTATAATTCCTAAATAAAATGAGGTGCAATCATCAAAAAACATAAAAAAAAAACTCATGCGGAAAAAGCTGACTTTTTAACTATTTACAATATTTACATTGTTTGGGTTGTTGTCCTCATCTTTTTTGTCATATTCATGATGTTTCAGCTGTTGTATATCTTCCAGCCTTCTACAGATGAATGGAATTTTGAACAAAACCCTTTACTTCGTTTACAGGGGTAGGCTGATCTAGTTCCACATGCTATGCCTCTTCCAGATATCTCATTCAGTTATTTCCCTTTAGTAACTCAACTCACCAAGATTTTGTTCACCTCTGCTGTAGTCAGGTATTGAACCCACAACTCATTGGGTTAACCCACTTGACTTTACTAAAAAGATCTCACTAGGGAACACTCCTTAAACCTATTAATAGGAGATGACATTCTCAATCATCCCCTTTCTCTTTTTTCTCTTAGACAAATAGGATGTAGTCACAGGGTTGGAAAAAAGTGTCCCCCACTTTCATTTACTTTTCTCTTGGACTTCTCCGACACATAAACACATAAACATACCCATAAACACATAAACACATACACATAAACACATTCATACACATAAACACATTCATACACATAAACACATTCTTTAAATGTTTTCATCTTTCATATTCATTGTTTTTGTCAACTACAACAATCTTCTATTGTCATTGTATATTTTTGGTAAAATACATTGTTGTTTGTTGGTATATAGTTTTGTTGTTACTTTATTCATTTTTATTACCCAGACTAACATTCAAGTCCATCAATATTGTTTGCAGGATAAATGTTCCAGGCCATAGATATTTATTATATATCTTCTATACACCTAGCAAACAAAGTAGTGATACCCACAACAGGGTTAAGTCACTGGATTACTTCAACCAACCCTTTTATCCACTGATCCAAGTATCCAATCATCTGAATAAGGCCAGAGCTGACAACACCTAAAACATCATGAATATGACAGCAAAGATGAGGACAACAGTCAGAAAAATGTAAATTGTGTAAATAGGGGAAAAAGCTTAGAACTATAACGTTTAGTCATGAGTGATCTCCCTTTATGATATGTTAACAAAGGAAACTTATGCAAGTGCTTACAACTTATTACTGACTAAAATATTTATATTTTACATTCTATTATCTATATAGGTGTGGAAAAAATAAAGCTATATTGATTCTGAAGTTACTGATTATTTCAAAAATGCCAAGTTGAAGAAGCCGCACTGACAAAGAAAAGGCAAAAACTTTGACTGATTATGAAGTGAAGAAATGCAAACAAATTTAGAACAGCCATTAGCAATTCTTTTGAAGAATTTGAAAACATACGAAAACATTTGAAAACATATGGCACGAAGATACGACCAGGAAGGCCACCCAAATTGACTGCTTCAGGCTATCATCAACTTCTTTGACAAGCATCAAAAGATAAATTTACTCTACAGGTCTCCAAAATAAACACGATCTTAATATCACTGCAAGTTCTCAATAAACCAGGCAACCTTGTCTTTCAGGGCAGAAATAAAGTTGTCACTTTAAATGATGTTCACAAGAAAAAGTTTATTGAATTAACAAAAGAACAAGTGACTTGCACCAAGGAACAATGGAAGAAAGTGATGTCTTTTAATGAAAAATTCAATTCAAAGATGGTTTCAGTAGAATCCAATGCTATTGGCAGAAGAAAAAAGAAATAAGTTGCAGTTACACCAAACAGAAAATGTAGCAATATTATCTTTCAGAGTAAAACATTACCAGTTTTATGATGCACAACTATTTTGTACTCTTACTCATTGACGTTATCACAAATTGTGACTTCGAATTAGGTATTGTAGGAATTTGATGGTCTTTAATATTTAGTCAACATTATATTTTGAGAGATCTTCATGTTGAATGGTAATTTTAATGGTATTATTAACCATTTCCTTATAGGGAAGCATTTGGTATTTATTTTTCTCTGTAACATTTTGGATGCACTTGGAATCCCCAACCAAAGAAAGACTCAAGAATTCCCAAAGTCTTTCATTTTGTTCCTTTATTACTTGACATAATCAAAATTAGGAGCAACTCTGTGTGACTTTCTTGGAGAACTCTTGTCAATTTAAACACATTTTTGTTTTTGCTATTTTACCCAAACACTGGTTCAGTTTCAGGTGGGGAACACCAAAAATCAAGGATTTGCTAACTTTCTTTTATACGATATAGTTATAAATAAGTTACAAATAAGTTAGTTAAAAGGGGAGGTAGAGAAAGAACAAGTCGCAAGACGAGCCAATATAATAAACCATTTGTTTTTTTTGTATACATATGTGTATATATATATAAGTAATTCATCGAGTCTGATAGAAATCTCAACAGAATGCAGAAAGCACTGGATGGCCGTTTCGTCCTATATTTGGGACTCATCAGCAGTGCGCATCCACTACTGAGAATTGAAACCCTGACAGTTAGGATGTCAAGCAAACATCATACCAACTGTTCCACTGTGTCTCGGTGATGAAGTGATTGCAAATCAGACTCAACAAAGTGCCGCTCGCTCACATATTCCATAGATCCAGAGGAACAGTTGGTATGATGTTTGCTTGACAACCTAACTGTCAGGGTTTCAATTCTCGGTTGTGGATGCTCACTGCTGATGAGTCCCAAATATAGGACGAAACGGCCGTCCAGTGCTTTCTGCATTCTGTTGAGGTTTCTATCAGACTTGATGAATTACTTAAATATAATTATCAAATCCTCCTAATAATTTCTATCATATATGTATGTGTATATTTATTGGTTTGTTTTCTTCTATTCTTCAAAAAAAAACACCCATTCTTGGCCGCATGTAGGAAGATCACTACAACCATGCTTACCTAATCTATAATTTCGAATAGCCCAAGTGAAGTCTTGATTGCTTGTTGTCTATTGGGGCAACTTATATAATTCACGTCCTAAAGCTAGTGGCAAATTTTTGTTCTAGGTGCAGGCCGAATACTGATCTTATTCGGTCGGGTTGCCCATCGAAGAAGTCTGTTGTTTAGTTAGACCCGAAACTTCTAGTGACATGGGAGCAACAACACTGATGACGCATCTAGATTCGGCACTTAAAGGTGTATTTTAATAATAGTAATGGTAATATTAGCCACTTCCTTATAAGGAAATATTTGGCATACACTGACTAAGCAGCCAGTACTACTTTCAGTTCAAATTTATAAAATATTTCTCTTAAAACAATTTTTTAAGGAAAATAGGTTTCCCAGCTGTTATTGAGCTTTCCAGCATTGATGGGGGTTTCCTTTCTAACCTTTTGTTTGAAATAGTCTAGAGCATTAACATCTTGTTTATGTCATTATTTTCTCTTTGAGTTACATGTGCCATCCATTTTAAGTGTTGCTGCTGTTGATAGTCCTCAAGTGATGTTATTTGTTGTTTGGTTCAGGTCTTTATCTGTCTATATCTATAAGATGAGGTATTACTTGCATTATTTACATTATTCAGACTGTTATCCTTATCTTCATTGCCATATTTGCAACGTTTCAGCCGTAGTATGCCCCGGCCTTCTTCAGGTGATTGGAATTTCGAACTAAACCCCTTATTTTGTTTGTCAAGTTCACATGACCACGTGGATAAAGACGTTGGTTAGATCCAGTGACTAGATTCAAAGAGTTGTGAGTTCAATACCAGAGCACAGCAGTGATAAACCAAAACATGGAGAGTTGAGTTAAAGGGAAATAACTGTGACGTCTGGAAGAGGCATGGCATGTGGAACTAGAAACATCTACCACAGTGGATGAAATGAAAGATTTAGTTCAAAATTCCAATCACCTGAAGAAGGCCAGAGCATACAACAGCTGAAAAGTTGTGAATATGGCAATGGAGATGAGGAAGGCAGTCTGAATAATGTAAATAATGCAAGTAACGGTCTTTGTTTGTGATTCTGAAGCAAAGGTCCACACGTTTTGAAGAAGGATGTTCTTTGCTAAGACCCACAGGCTTCATTCATTCAAAGCCATTCAAAGCTAGAGTTATGACCCTAGTAGAATTTACTGGTTGATTTCTAGAGATTCTTCCGAAGAACTTATTGATATATAGCATTGTTTCCGCTATGATGACAAGGTCCCCTTTTTCAGATCCTGTGATAAAATACTAAACTTGAGGTTCAGATCCAAAAATAAAAAATCCAGGGTTGTAATTCTAAAGGCTACAAATCATTCTCGCAAACCCAAAGTCAGAAATGCTTGGGACGTAAATCAAAAGTTGTCAAAAATCAGTATTCAAAACTAACAACTATCTTCTTCACCCTTGATGAACCAAGAAATACCCCTGTTGTCCAAAGTAGCATTTTTTTATATAATAAAACTTTTGATTGCTCGATGCTGGTAAGGAAGAGCAAACAATTACCATATTTCAAGGCCTATTAAACCCAAAATTCTAATTTTCGTTTCCCACAAACAGCTCAGAAAACAAATTTTTCTGGTTTTCTTTTTTGTCACCACAGATCCAGAGAATGGTTAGCACTACTCTTAGTTTCAAGAAATTTGTCTTCCCAAAGCCACTAATTCTTATTAATCTTTGTAATATTGATGGGAGTTCCCTTCTTAAGAGAGCAGAGAAAGTAATTTTGATTATATCCTAATTACATGTGTTATTCATTTTAGTTGATATGTAAAGGTTTCAATGGCTGTGGTTTTTGTTATTTGATGAAACTATTAAATTGTTTTTTTTTTTTTTAGCACTGTTAACAAAAATTCTCCTTTCACAGACTTACTTGCTTGCCTATCGGGGGTTTTGATTATGTTGCTGCACGTTTCCCAATGATAGTGTGAGGCAGCCATATTATTGGTTTCAAATTTTTCATGAAATTACTTATCCTAGCTAACATCTCAGCTCAAATCTTTGTGCTATTTGAGAAATCTACCATACCCACACCTAGTCTGTGCACTTCACTGTTGTTCACAGCAGATGGATCATTTGCCAAACCATATGTGGCAACTGTGACAACCAGAACATCCATTTGTCAAAGACTGCCACCAAAGCTTACTGCCACCCAGGTTGTGGCAAGATATATTCTCACTATAAAAATGCATTACTATAACTTCACAATGCTTGACCCCAGTGTGGGGGTGAGCTATTTACTGATAGCTGACACCCTTACAGGTGCTATCACCATGGTTTAGGGTGAATCTGGAAACAACAGCAATTAAGAAGCAGTTCCATGCTCCTCAAATTACTTCACAAAGTATTTAAACTGATTTATCTTTGCTTTTTTAATCATTTCATACCAAACAAGGCAACAAAGCCACTAAGAAGTTTAGTCAGAGTGGAAAAGAATGAGGAGACTTTAGTGAGGAGAAATGACGACAAAAGAATAGTATTTAGAAAGACAGAAGATGGCGATTGATGTTGCATTTAAATTTTTGAAGTTCCTGTGTGGCAGGGAAGCAAGAAATCAAAAGAGAGTTCTACAGGCAAGAAGTGCGAGAAAAGAAACTATTTGAATAGAACTTACAATTACATGTAGCTATTTCAAAAGTAAAATGATAAAACTCAGTAACCAATCTAGTAGCACACTTAAATTCATATATGTGAGGTACCGAGGAGGAGAGCTGAATAGAACAACTGCCATGAAAATATTTAGATATAGATGGGGGAGAGCCACATCATTAAAGCTGAGGTGCCATATCAGGGCCGTTAAAATTACAAGACCATACTTTGGATTTTGTTGAGGATCTTGATCTGTATAGCCAGAACACCAGACCAGATATGGCAGCAATATTCAATGAATGGTAGATTTATAAATGTGCAATATAGATTGTCTGTTGTGGAAAATTGTCTAGTATGACACACTGAAGCAACCTTCTTAACAGCAAACCTAGGAATTGATTCAATATTATCATTATACTTCATGTCAGTAGAAAACATGATCCCAAAAAGCACAAGGATTTGCTCTCCTGGGGTTATATCAGCCATGCTGATAGAGAGAAAAATTGGTTCTGGATGATAATTAAAGGATAGCAGTTTCATTTTGGAGGCGTTAATATTTACAAGCTATTTCTTGCCCCAGTTAACAATTGATGTTTTGCTTGATACAGCTTCAAGTGAATGAAGCATGAAGATCTTAGTGAGGACCATACTTCTATGAACATTGTGGATGAGTGCTATAGAATCACAACAAAGATCTGTACCAAATAAAAGAAATTGCATCATTTGAGGACTTCCAACAGCAGCAACATCTAAAATAAATAGTACATGTAACTCAGAGTGAGCATAATTACATCATCAAAATGTTGACATTGCACACTACTTTAAACAAAAGGTTAGGAAGATATAGATAAAGATGGAGAGAAACCATATCACTGAAGCTAAGATGCCAGGTCAATGCTGATAAAATTACAAAACTTTACTTTGGATTTCATTGGGGATCTTGATCTATATAGACAGAACACTAGACCAGATATGGCAGCAATATTTAATGCACAGATGAATGGTAGATTTATAAATGTGCAAGATAGATTGGCATGAAAAATTGTCTGGCACAACACAATAAACCAACCCTCTTAGCACAAGACCTAGGAATTGTCTGAATATAAGCAATACACTTCATCTCGACAGAAAATATGAGACCAAAAAGGAACAAGGAGTTTCTATCTTGAAGGGGGAAAATTGATTCTGGATGATAATTAAAAGACAGCAGTTTCATTTTGGAGGCATTAATATTTAGAAACTATTTCTTGCCCCAGTTAACAATTGATGTTTTGCTTGATATGGCTTCAAGTGAATGAAGCATGACAATACTTTCTTGAACATTGTGGATGAGTACTATAGAATCACAAGAAAGAACTGTACCAAATAAGAGAAACTGCATCACTTGAGGACTTCCAACAGCAGCAACACCTAAAATGGATAGCACATGTAACTCAGTGTGAACATAATCACATAATCATTTTGTTGTCATTCCACACTACTTTAAACAAAAGGTTAGGAAGGAAATGTCAATCATTATGGGAAAGAATGATAACAACAGACTTGAGAAATGTATTTTTCTGAAAAAATTTCTTTGACCAAAAACATTTTAAAACTTTCAACTGAAAGCAACAATAGCTCTTTGATCAATGAATGCTGAATATTTCCTTATAAGGAAATGGCTAAAATTACCATTTCTCCTCTCTCTATCATCCATTCATACAAATTTGTTAGGGAGGTTCTGATTATTTTCCTCTGCCTTGCCTTCAATATGTCCTGTGAATGTTAAATTCTTCAAGCTCTCTTTTCTTTGTATGTTTTAGTGAGTATCATGCTTCTTTGAATATTATGGACTGACACTATATTATCAGAAACAAAGAACTGTACCAAATAAGAGACCTCACATGATTTGAGAACTTCCAACAGCAGTAACACCCAAAATGAATAGCACATGTAACTCAGAAAAGGTTAGAAAGGAAGTGTCAATCATTACAGGAAACAAAATTGCTGTGTACTTGAGAAATGTATTTTCCTGAAAAAATTTATCTGAATAGAAAATAATGACATAATCAAGATACTGATTTTCCACATAAATTCAAATAAAAGGTTAGGAAAGAAACCTCCTTCAATACTGAGAAAAATGGTAACAGCTACTGGGTTTTAGAAAATAATAACATAATCAAGCTGGTTTGTTCCACATTACCTAATAAAAAATGTTAGGATAATGTTAAAAAATGTCTTAATAGAAAGGTTTTATAAATGTCAACTGGAAGTAACACTGGCTGTTCAGTTAATAAATGTTAAATGTTTCCTCATAAGGAAACAGCTAGTATTACCATTACCACAAATAAATATGTATTAAGTGGTTCTGTATATAACTAATATTTCCTAAAATCTTTGGTAAAGAGTGTTACTGGGACACAATCCCAGAAAATTTATTCTTACTCTTTTATGCTTTGACCACTAATCTTGGCACAAAATGAATTAGTTTTGCTGTTCATTTAACTGGAAAAGCAGAAACGCAAAAACAAAAATCTTGAAAAGTATATATAAAAATAATGATAGATTTCGGGGTTCATAATTCCACCATCTGGCCAATTTCTAAGACAAATTCATGATAGAAGGCAAGATCTTCAGGAAGATATTGAAACACAAGAGCCGAATAAGAGAAAGAATATTGTCTGCTGACAGTATGATAAGAAGCTCAGGTTTAGCTTATGGTTCATTGCAGACTTTCTTTGAGAAATTGTCCATGCAGTGCCAAGGGGTAATGTATTCTGTGAAAATGGACAGATGGAAAAAAAAGTGGAACGATGGCTTGCATAGGTCAAGAAAGGGTAAAAAAGGGTTTTATAAAAGTGTAAAATATAGGCATATGCGTTTAGAGATATGACAGAATGCGTTATCATGAAATGTCGAAGAAAATGACAATTTTCTGCTTCTCTGCAAGTCTTTTGGATGGTAATAAATAAATATTTACATTCACAGATATGTGGGCATGTATCTGCACATGTCTGCATTTAGAAATGTATTTAGGTGTATAAATATATAAGTAGATACATCAATAAGTCCATAGCCTAATGCTGAAAAAGGTGTTTATTTTATTAAAAAAAAAATTTTTTTTCAATATAATCCTTTTCCTTGTCAGTACATGTAATTAAAGATGATTGAACATTATACAGTGAAAATTCAAGATCAAAATTCAGCTACATATCAGGCTTATTGATTCAGCCTTGTATACACACAGATTTGTATGTAAATATATACATATTGTTGTATACTGGGTAGGGTTTGGTAAAAGGCCAAAGGAAATGAGGCCTGAATAAGAAATGACCGAACAACTTGGTGGTCTAAATCCAATTGCTTTATTTTCGATGTAAAAGCTAGCACCATATTTTTAGGGATTAGTTTGTATGTAAGTAAAGTTAGTAGCACAGAGGTTAGAACATTTGCATTCTAACAATGAGATGCAGGTTCGAATCTCACCATAGTTGATTTGTCAGGAAGGAGACTTGGACTGGAGGGGGTTCATCCCAGGGTGCAGCACCTTTGGAATGTGCTGAAAATCATACCACAGGTTGACCCAAGACTTGTGAGTGAAATTGGGTAGACAGAACCCTTGGGTGCCGTCGATAGCTGTGCTAGCACGGAGTCACAAGTCATTGTGACCGAGGGCTTGAGTGTGCTGGCCTTGTTCAGATTGTTGATCATGCTAAATAACATGCTTTCTCCCAGAAACTGTAAGTAAGGTCTGCTCAGCATAGTTGCAGTATAAACCACAGGTGGGCTCTGTGGGTGTTGAATAAACACAAATGTGCCTGAGCGAGTATCTGCAATAGGGATTGGCTAGCGATCCTAGTAGACAGATATCCTCAAATACGAGTGGTCAGCTATACATGCATATACATACAAAGTTAGTAGCAGCTATATCTACATTGGTTAGTTTTGTATGTTGATATGTGTCAATATATAACACATATGGTAATGATAATGGTAATATTAGATGTTTCCTTATAAGGAAACATTTATCATTCATTGATCAAGAAGCCTGTGCTACTGATGGAAGAAATTTATAACATCTTTCTCTTAAAAATGTTTTCAGGAAAATAAGTTTCTCAAGGTCACTTTTTCCAATATTGATGGAAATTTCCCTCCTAATCTTTTGTTTGAAGTCATGTGGAATATCATTATCTTGGTTATGTCATTATTTTTTCTTTGAGTTACATGTTTGTCATAGTAATTTACCCACACATGCATGGACTCTCCCAGCTATAAATAGGAGCAGGTACTGCCTTTTGAAGTTTCCAGCAGTCATCTCTGACAGTCGGACCGAACATTCTTGCTGTAATACTCTGGTTTGTATATGTTTGTGTTACTGGTTCTGTCAATATATTTGTTTAACTCAATTCCTCTCTTTGTGTCTTTATTTCTGCACCTAAAAAGTTCACAAAAATGTGATATCCATCTTAGTTGTTGCTGCAGTCCTCAAGTGATGTTATCTGGTAGATACATACACACACATATAGATAGACACATACACATGCACATATATAAATTTTCTTATAATTTTCTTCTTTTTTGGACATAAATTAAGTAGAAATTGTCGAAATGTTCTGCATTTCACATTCTGTTTACATTGCTAGCTGTGTTTAGAAAATAAAACATCCCTATAACTCTAACTACACGCATAAAATAATCCTGGGCAATCTCATCAGAGATGATGAAGAGATTTGAAACAACAGAAAAGAGACTACCATGGATCAGACATGTAAACAATGGCAGTTTTAAAAAAAATGAAAACAAAAATGATACTTATGCTTAACAATAGGAAAAATGCTTGAAATTTCTAGGGTACATAATGAGGAAAGAGGGTTTGGAGAATTTGATACCCTTAGACCTGGCCAGTACAATGAGTGTAAATTTTAAATGTTCTTTCATTAAAATTGAAAATAAAGGAAAATAAGATGCAAAAAGTTGATTTGGAAAATGTACAAATAACAAAAAATATATGTGCCATTTATGGAGATGATACCATAAGTTGTTTGTTAAATTCGTAAGTAGAAATATTAATCTGAAAGACTGAGAACATTCTAGAAGGCTTTGATGATGGTCAAATTGAAACCAAGACTAAAAATAATCCAGACCACACAACACTGGACATTGCACAGATACTCCACATATGAGTATTATTAGAGCTGGAATCACAAGGAGAGAAATGTCAGTTACAATCAAAAGGCGAAAAATTTGATCTGGTATCTTAAGAGGAGAAATTTGATCTGGTATCATAAGGGGAGAAATGTGATCTGGTATTGTAAGGGGAGGGATGTGATCTGGTATCATTAGGGGAGGGATGTGATCTGGTATCATAAGGCAAAAAATTTGATCTGATATCTTAAGAGGAGAAATTTGATCTGGTATAAGGGGAGAAATGTGATCTGTTATCATAAGGGGAGAAATGTGATCTGGTATCATTGGAAGAAATTTGAACTAGTATCATAAGATGAGAGATGTGATCTGTTATCATAATGGTAGAAATTTGATCTGGTATCATAAGGGGAGAAATTTGATCTGGTATCATAAGGGGAAAAATTTGATCTGGTATCATAAAGGAGAAATGTGATCTGGTATCTTAAAAGAGAAATATAAATTAGGATTACAGAGGGAAAGATGCGTACAAGGATTTCTAAGGAAGGAATAGAGAAGATGTGAACTGGGATTCTGAGAAATCTGAAAAGCTAAAACTAAAGAGCAAACTGAGTTTGAATCCTTTCAGAGGTCGCCTCTAAACATTTTACACCAAGGCAAAAAGTTTAACTCTGTCTATTTGTGCATTTGATGCCACTGCCAATTAATTAGGTGAAGGTCTTAACCATTGTGCTTGCCAGAGAAGAATGAAAACATTATGCATTATAAAAAAAATTTTTTTTTTTTTTAAGAATGGGTGTAAAAGAAACTTCAAGAAGTGAACACTGATTTTCATTTAAACACAAATTTATCGTCTTGTTCAACAAAAATCTTTTTTCTATGAGATATTCATTGGCAAAGTAAGAAGGATTTATTTATGGAAGTGAAAATGAAGAAAACGATCTTTTTATCAATGAAAAACTTCAACACCTAAATTGAATTGGAGAGAGAGAGATAAAAATATAAAGAGAGAGAAAGAAACAGAAACTGTGAGATTGAGAAAAAGAGGGCAAAAATAAAAGTAATGAGAGAAAGATGAAAAGAAAATGGGAGAAGAAAAACATGTTTATGTAAACAGAGAATGGAGTAAGAATTCTGATACTATATTTTCCAGTTTATTTTTTAATATCTACATAAAAAAAATATCTTCAATCTGTGTTTTTCTTAAATTAAATTTCATTCAACCCAAGCGAAAATATGATTTTCTTCAAATATATCCAAGAAAATAAAAAAAAAAAAGGCTTTTCGTAAATCAATCAATAAAGAATCAACCAAATAAAATGTTCATTATTCTGAATAGAATTTCCGAAATAAGTGCAACAACACAGACAAAATTAATTTCCAATTCATTCAACTCTTTTCAAAAATTGGTATTTACTGCCAAGGACATTCTTTTCTTCTCCATCACATCAAACAAAAGCATTTTTACAAAAGAGAAGAAATCACAATCACAACAACTTATGGAATTTTATTTTTAAAAAAATATATTAATATTTAAACTGGCATATCTGATTTTAACAAAATATTTTACAGGTAAATGTTGAAATAATAAAATTTAACTTTCATTAAATAAATCCAATTAAAATATCATTTATCTTGTTACCCTGTTAGTTAATTAATATACTATAATTATCATTAATTCACTTTTTCTAAATCAATGAGATGACCCCAGTTTCCTTCTCTACACATACAACCATAACATTCTCACTATTGAATAAGCAGTTCACACGGACAGGTCATTAACACATGCATCAATGAAAATTTAATCTCCTTTTGTTTTTCAGACCATTATAATAATATTATCTTTTAACATTCAACAAAAATTCAAGGTAAGATAACCTCAGACACTTCTTGCATTTTCTAACAAAATTATCTGAAAATTTATTACACACTAGCAGCATGGCCCAGTGTTGCCTGTTCTTGATTCAAAAAATCGTACGACTCATACAGCAATCGCTATCACTTGACTTAAAATATTTTTGCCTTTCCTTGCCTTTAAAGGAGTGCCTTTTGCCATACTGATGTTGCTACATGCCTTGCTTCTTGCCTATCTCACACTGCGGATTTTTTCGAAGAACTATACTAAACATTAAATCTGTTACAAAAAAGAACTAAACAAAATGAACACAAAACGATCAGCTTTAAAAAAGGACTCGTAACTGGAAAAACTGAATGAAGAAAGAATGTTAACAACAAATACTTTTTCACACCCAACCCAGTTCTGTAGAATCAGAATCAATGTTGAGTTTAAGCAAGCGAATGAGCCAATTGGAGTAAAGTGCCATGCAGATTTGAATTTTTCCCATTTGTGATGAATGCATCTATCGATATTTTTTGCATGCTAGCATGCTAGTTAACATTCGTGTCAGTCAGCTGTTGGCTCTCACACTGGCCAATAGAATCTTCCTGCCTATTTGTGGCAGCCAGCTATAGGCTCTCACTCTGGCCAGTACAAAATGGCTGCAAACTACATGAAAACTGCCATAGAAGCATGAAAAATCGATTATTTCCAATATCAATGGGAGTTGGGAAATGCAAAGTAGGTCTTGGCCTTCCCACTAACTTGGAGCATGTGCATGTAAATTTTAGTGCAAATCCGTCGAAAATTACGGCCATGCACACACACAAACACCCTGCCTTTTATAGATTACACATATCTATAAGCTGATAGAATGTTGACAGTGGATAAAGACATTGGTTAGATCCAGTGACAGGACCCAAAGAGTGTGAGTTCAATACCCGACTAAGGCAATGGAGAACTTGGAGAGGGGAATTAACAGGAGATAACTGATAACTGGCATCCATTAGACATGGCACATGGAACTAGAACAGTCTACCCCCAGTGAGCAAAATAAAGGGTTCAGTTTGACATTCCATCCACCTGAAGAAGGCTGGAGTGTACAATGGCCAAAACGTTGAAATAAATATGGTGACAAAAATGAGGACAATAGTCCGAATAATGTAAATAGTGTACATAATACCTCATCTCAAAAATATAGACAAATACCAAAATACATTAAGTTATATGTAGCTAAATAAATTCATTGTTATTCTTCTAAGTTCCAATTTGTTATGTCAAATGCTAATGTAAGGTGTTCTGTCCAGTGTTCATATCAACAGGGGAAACCTAGTGGATCTTCTGTACCTTTAGTCCAAAAAAGCTAAAAGATGATGAACTGATCTGTTGGATATACTTTTATTATCTCCTCTATTGAATACGAATGTTATTTGAGACAGTGATTTGGGCCACTAGTTTTATACTACAGAAAATTCCAGCAGATACCTCATTAAGGACCTTAATTGAGCAATAAATATTCTTTGCAGGAAGTAATTCCTTCCAATAGGTATTACTTTTCTACACATGATATATAAATCAGGGAACATCAAATGTCACGAAAGTAGGGGTATGTCCCATCCATCTGGCACAATTATCATGCCCCATTCAAAATCTAATCAGTCATATTATTTTACCATAATCAGGTCACGTTGATTCAGTGCTACCATCTCTCTTTACCTGTATATACTACCTTCTCATGAATTTTGGCATGTGTATATATATATATATATATACTAACAGTAATACTTGTTTGGAAAAAACCTCAGCTCAACTTACAGATATGTCAAAACAAATCGGCACCCAAGAAAAAAATTAGAAATAAAAAAAGAAAGAACTAAAAACATCTGAACAGGGCAAAATAAATCGTCAAGTGCCTTAAGCCTTTAGTTGAAAGAAAAAAACCCCAAGCGGGTAATAGGACTAAAATGTAGAGTGCTCAATATGCTAAGTAGAGTGGGAATAACTAAAATAAATCCTAAAGCGGCAGGAAAATCTATCTAGGTTTCACCTAAAGGTATTTCACTATTTAGGTGAAACCTAGGTAGGTTTTCCTGGCTCTTTAAGATTTATTTATATATATATATATATATATGCCTACATGTATCTATATGAATATGTATGTATATATATATATATATATATATATATATATGGGGCACCTTGAGATGGTGTAATAGTTAGTAAGCTTGGCTTGCTAGAACAATTACGACTAAGTAGAGAGTTTGATCCTCACTGGGTGCCCATACTCTTGGCCTTGTTCCACATATAAGCTATGCTTGGAAAATAAATAAATATATATATATATATATATATATATATATAAGTGAACATTCAAGTCAACACTCAGAGGCGACAGGATGCAATCATCAGAATGTTGACTTCAATGTTCACTTTTATATTTATATTTACATATACTCTATCTCTGATATTGAGCCATTTATCCCATAAATATAGCACATCTTAAAACTATATTTCTACATATATATATATATATATATATATATATATATATATATATATATATATATATATCATTGCACCCCAAGCAAGGTGGGAATGTGTCTAGTATGCAGGGGTTACAGGCAGTGAATGTCAGCGAAAAGAGTGAGTATAGGGAAGATTGAGGAACGGAAGGACAAAAGATGAATGGGATTCAAGAAGACAGAAGATGGTGATTGATGTTGCATTAAAACTTTTGAAGACTATAGTTATCATGGAAGCAAATGAGATGGAGTTCCATGGACAGGAAGTGTAAGAAAAAAAACTGTTGAAGTGAAATGCTATTTTAATAGTAAATGGGTGAGATGTTGATGACAATCTAGTAGCATGCTTAAATTCATGTCATCAGGGTACCAGGAAAAAAAGCTTGTCAGAGCAGCCGCTATGAAAGTTTTTGTAGAAAAGACAGAGGGAGGCCATGCCACATTGGTGAGGAAGTGTTTGAAGTTGAGATGCTTAGTCAGGATTGATTACATGACAAATCCTTCTTTGGATTTTGTAAAGAAGCTTGATATTAAATTGGGGGAGGAGCACCCATAAACTGTTTTATCATCTACATAGTTATTTATTTTTAATTAAAGATCTATTTAATTAGAGAATTCACCTTACAGTTTTTTGTAGTCTCATGTATCTGATTGGCAGTTTGAAAATTTTTAATTTATTTTTAATCTGTCCCTCATTTTATAGTTACAAATAAATATGTTCAAGATGAAAATGCTAAAAATATTTATACTATTTTAAGACAATTATTGCCTTAAAAGACCTGAAAAATGCTAATTGCATCAGTGAAGAGACTCTATAAAATGTCCTTTATAAATGTTTCTAATGTATAGAGACAAGCCTTGATCTTCAATTGCAAAGCAGATCACTTGCTAGTAAAGAATTCAGTTAAGAAGAGAAACGAAGAAAGTCCTTAAAATATGGTTGCTCTCAAGGGACAGTGTGCAATTTTACAAATCTAAACTTAAAAATCATAGAGTGAATGCCCGAAAAAAAATCTTTAGGAAAATCTCAAGAGTAAATTTGAAGGAGGAAGAAATTCCCATGCCATGAGAAATGGATTATTAAAAGTTGAAACAAAGCTTTTCCAAACTTTCACTGATAAGTAAAACGGATGGCCAGTTAAAAACTACAAATATAAAAGAAACCTTGTCTAAAAGAAACATTATCAGAAAGTTTATCTATCGAGGGAATTCCTTGGTTAAATAAAGCATGCAACTTGAAAATAAGGTTGAACTAAAGAGAAAATAAATTTTGAAGAAAACTTATTCTGAAGTAAGAATAGATAGAAATTTTCTTTTTTAATTCCCAGAGTGGCGTTTAGTGTGTCAACCATTTCTTGGTATTTGGCAGTGTGAGTTTTATCCACAATTCACAGATAATTCTGAGATTAATTCTGAGATTAACTCTGAGATGAAATCTGAGATTAAAAGGTTGAATTTTTTTGTTGTAGTTTAAAGCAACCTTCAATTGTAACAAAAGGCAAAATAGTTTTCTCTCTCCATCTCTCTAATGCAGTATATTCAGATCTATCTATCTATCTATCTATCTATCTGTCTATCTATCTATCTATCTATCTATCTATCTGTCTATCTATCTATCTATCTGTCTATCTATCTATCTATCTATCTGTCTATCTATCTATACTTTTTTATAGATACCTCTGATTTTATGCAGTTCCCTCTTTCGCTTGATCTGTTTGTTGCAGTATATTCATACATATCTATCTATCTATCTATCTATCTATCTATCTATCTATCTATCTCAGTCTCTTCATATCTATCTATCTATCTATCTATCTACCTATCTATCTATCTATCGATAATTATATTGTTCAGTTCTTATTATATTTATTGGGTAGGACAACCCACTATCCTGGACACAAGTGTAAATACAGAAATCAACATTGCATTGTGACTGGCTTAAGCAATCATCAGAAAATGACAATCAACATGCAGCATTGCTTCCTATAATCCTATTATATATATATATATATGTATATATATATATATATATATCGAACCTATATATATATATATATATATATATATATATATATTGAACCTATATATATAAATATATATATATCGAACATATATATATATATATATATATATATTCATATGTTTTCATTAAATAATATAGATAAATGTTGTCTATTTATTTTATGTAAATTCTTTTCATAACGTCTGATAAGCATAATAACATTTTCATTAAACGAAGAAATGTTATTAAGCATACCAGACATTATGAAAAGAATTTACATAAAATAAATAGACAACACTTGTCTATATTATTTAATGAAACATGTATGAATGAAAAAATGCTGCCTAAATACACACAATATATATATATATATATATATATATATCTTAATATATTTTCTGTTTATATGTATATACGTATTAACAGTGTTTAACAGCCTGAATATCCAAGAAATTTCATAGAAAATATATGTCCTCGAACAAAAATTGAACTGGTATCCTACACAGAAAATGTAGTTAATACTGTAAATTATAAACAGAGCATTTACTTAAATATTTGTATCTATAAAAATAACATATAAACAGAAAATATAATAAAATAATTGTTGGACTTAGTCCATTTCATAATATATTTTTTATGTTAAGATTCACTTGCAGCAGATATAAGCATTTGAGAGAAATCATGAGAAATTTGTAGTTTAAAAACAGTAATTTGACCTTGCTAAACAGACACTTCTTCCATAGCTAAATGGTAGAGCACATCAGGCTATATGATCTGTGTAGGTTTGATTCCTGTTGGAGGACACATATTTTCTATGAAATTTCCCGGACATTCAGGACAGTAAATGTTGTTAATAATGTTTATTATAAACAGAGAATTTACTTATATATTTGTATCTATAAAAATAACATATAAACAGTAAATATATTAAAATAACTGTCAGACTTAGTCCATTTTTCATGAAGTCAACACTCTGCCGATTGCATCTAGGATGAAACAGCCTGTTGCCTCTGAGTGTTGACTTGAATGTTCACTTATATATATATATATATATATATATATATATATATATATATATATATATATATATATATATTTATTTTCCAAGCGTAGCTTATATGTTGCACAAAGGCCAAAAGTATGGGCACCCAGTGAGGATCGAACTCACTACTCAGTCGTAATTGTTCTAGCAAGCCAAGCTTACTAACCATTACACCATCTCGAGGTGCCTGTATATATATATATATATATATATATATATATATATTCATATAGATACATGTAGGCATTTATATATATATATATATATATATATATATATATGTACATGGTGGAAAATCAGTTATAGTTGGGGTAGAACCACTTCTATGACTTTAGTTGTTTTTCTTGTCTCTAGTGACGCATTAGTCTTGTGAGTGACCTAAACTTTAAAACACAGGTTTTACAAGCAAGCATACTATTTGCTGCACTGATATCATTGTACTGTGACTTGAAATGATGGTTAAGTCCAGTTGTTGACCTGCACATTTTGTTGCATAGATTGCAAGTAAAATCACCTTGGCATCACGGTGACAGACTGTGTTGTCATTGTGGTAATGTGTGCGACTAATCAAGCCAGCCTTTCAAATGCATATATGGCTACATTCTGTTCAGGTGAAACTCATTTTAGTACTTGCTAAATGCAACTGTATCATTCTAAAAGTTCTTCTCTCTCATTCTTCTCACCTGTGGATCTCTCTTCTGGCTTCTTTCTTTCCTGTCAACTACAATCTTCAAAAATTGAAATGCAACATCAATCATCTGTCTCCTTGAATCCTGGACTTATTATCATTTCCGCTCAGTAACACAATGCATCATTGTGACATTATTGTCTTGCTTGGGGTGAAATGATTAAAAAAAAAACAAGTACATTTTTCTAGGAGTAGTCGTATGTCCTCCATGCAGTGAGCAGATGTTTTCTGCATATTCAATACTGCCTTTCTTAAATTCGTTCATATCAGTCATCAGTCAGGAGTCCCAAGTTGAACATTTAGATACAAGCTCTTCCCAAATGCTTGTGTCTTTTTTAATCTACTTAAGTGTGTCCTTAAAGCAGTCTTTGTAGCATTTAACTATAATCATCTTTAATATTCATTGGTGATCATGGCTCTCCTCAGTGGAAGTAATCTTAAGTTTGCCATGCAGTGGAGCAGCCTGTTTTAGTTCTGTGTATTCAATCCTGCCTTTCTTAAAGTTGTTCATCATCAGTAGGGAGTCCCAAGTAGATCTTTTTGATACAAGATCTTCCCAAATGTTGCTATTTTGACCCCTCTTAATTGTGTCCTTAAAGCTGTTTTTGTAGTCTTAACTATAATCATCTTTAATAAACATTGGCTCTCCACAATGGGAGTAATCTTAATTTTGTCATGCAGTGGAGCAGCCTGTTTTAGTTCTGCATATTCAATCCTGCCTTCTTAAAATCATTTATACCAGTCATCAGTAGGGAGTCCCAAGTAGATCTTTTAGATACAAGATCTTCCCAAATGTTGCTGTCTATTTTGAACTTCTTAATTTCTACTTCATAACTATGCACTTTGATGTTAGAAATTTTTTGTCATTACAGCACAATGGTATCAGTTGATCACTATGATATTTTCAGCATTTAAAATGAGCCTTTTTGGAAACCTGTAGGCAATTTTCCCATCAAGGATGTTAAATCTGGATAAAGTACTGCCAAAGTAAACTACCATTTCAACAATTTCTAACTTTTTACCTTTGACATAGTGTTGTAACTGAGTTATCAAAAACAACAATAGAAAATCAGAATTGGTTTAACAATAAGTTTATTACCTTTTGGTACAGGGAAACATAATGTAGAATAGAAACTAGGAAAAAGAATGACTAAATGTTTTCAACAAAGGCTACAGTTACTACTGCTTCTCCTGTTACTCCTCTTGATGTAGGATTATTGTTATGTCTTTATTCTGACAACCGAGTCCAAACTTGTAAGGAAATATCCTCCCTCACAACACATAGATGGCGGCATACAAGAATTTCCAGTGTCTCCCTAATGCATTACTGTTGTCTTTTTTTTTAAGATTAATCATAATCCCAAATTAGCATTATTTATGTTATTTACATTTGTACTAATGTCCTTATCTTTGTTGTTATTATCATGACATTCCAGTGGTTATGCCTACTGTCTTTCTTCAGGTGTCTATTGATTTGAATAACTTTCAGGAATTTGGAACTGAATTCTATTTAATCTGTGGATTGTTCTTATTCTGTGCCTGGGGATTATCTTATATAGTCCTTTTTACTACTCCCCTGTCTCTGTACTGCTTGACCTAAGAGTTGAACTCACACCAATGCATTCCCATAGGACAGAACTTAGAATCTTATAAATTTCTATTCTGTCTGCTACTGCTGACATCAAACATTTTATATTTCTTCATAAAAAAGACATTTATTTTTGCAAAGGGTTTTGGCTTTTTTACTGAAATTTTTTTTTTGGTTTCATTTTTAATTTTTTTATTTGGCTGAGAGTTTTATGTTTAAATTCTTTCTGCCCTCCATCAGGATCTTTTGTAAATTGATTTGTAAATTTAAAATATTGGATGCACCACTATAGTTGAGGCTAAATTAATTTTGATTACAGTTATCAAATGGAGACAGGGAGGAATGATGATTAGCAGCTGGGATTGAGGAGTGCCAAGTTCAAATTTAGGCAAGTTTATTACATATACTTACCTCTAATAACCTTGGGCAAGATATGAATCCATCTCTTCTTCCCCCACCTATGGGTAAAATAGCAGGACAGACCGGATCCTATAGCCTTGGGTGGCAACCAGTCTAGGAGAAGGACACTTTGAGTTAAACCCAGATTACACTATCCTAAAAGAGGCTTTTATGCATGTGGCTGGGGAATGATTTTGCATCCACATTCCTACTAAATCTCTTACTATTTGCACATCAGGGGTGGGGGTCAGATATTATTCAGATGTGGCACCAAAGGAGGCCAATGTTCTTTAGGGAATTAGAAGAAATAATTTCATCAAATACATCTATTGGATTCTTTGGTACACATCATCATTGATGTTTCTAGCTGATGTTCGTTAGGGGTTTGGGGTCTTTCAACATCATACTCCGTCTCTGCAGTGACCCAGCTGATAATAATTGGGTATCAACTTGTGTACCTTCCGTTAGCTACAGTTTCTTCCATCTTTATAACTATACACTGTGACTCCTCTTGGCAATTTATAGTCCACTCCCAGACAACATCCACTTCACCAGCAATGTGAGCCGTTCCATAAAAAAGGAAGCAAACGCAACCACAGTTTCTATCTGGTAAGTAACATGGCAGCATGCTTGGCTTGATTTGTTTCCCTCACTGAGAACATATACACATACATGTATATGCATGAAAACGCGCTTAAGAATCACATTCTGCTTACACTTATCCTATTTCTATTCATGTTAATGATCTGCCCAGAAGAGAAAAAAAATAGAAAAATATTTCCTCCTTACTGTTTTCCTTGACCTTCTCTCTTTATGAGTTACACACATGCACACACATATCAACACCAATACACTCACACACACATACCAATATACACATCTAAAAAAAAACAAATATACCGTAACCCTGGTAGTGGGGGGCAAACAGGTGCTAGATCTTAACCAAAGATCACCAGTAGGTAGGAAAAAACAAGTTACAAGTGATAGTAATATATGTGATATCTATCTATCTATCTATCTTAGTCTGTTTCTATCTATCTATCTATCTATCTTAGTCTGTTTCTTTCTTTCTTTCTTTCTTTCTTTCTATCTATCTATCTATCTATCTATCTCTTTAACTGTCTATCTATACTGGAACCTTCTTAAAGTTGATTTGAGGGTAACAGATTTCTGTTGTTTCTGATTATTCAAGGACGGTAGATCTCAAACAGTAGTTTTCTCAAATTTTTATTGAAACACTCTTCCTCATCAGTTATTGTGATATGCCAAGAACAAGATGTTTGGTTCAAATATTTGTCAGTTAAACTGACTGCATGTAGAAATATATTCATGTCTTTATCTTGTAACATTGACAACTAACCTTATGGTCACCAAACTGTTCTTACTTTTAGTGATCTTGTTTAAAAATATTTATTGTTCAAAAAAATTTGTTGAGCAAAAACTAAGAGTTGAGAAAATAGACAACAAGATAGAATTTTTTATTCTATTGGGAAACGTCTTTTAGGGAGAGAAATTTTCAAGGAATGTCTTTAAGAGTCACTGTAAATAATGAAGGAAAAGTTGGTCATACTCAGCTGGTGAATTAGAAAATGCATGGGATGTACTGCCTATACATTATATATATCAGTTACACAGAATGCTAAACTTTTGTGCCTTGTCACAATGTTAGCTCACAGGGAAAAGAAACTAGCCTCTTCTGGTTCACAGAACATATGTACCTCTTCTTGCTGAAAAAGTGGTTGTATGAAGCTGAAAGTTTAGATATTTCTGAATAGTTTTGGCTTCATACATCACATGTAAAAAATCTCTATCTAAAAAGTCTATTTAGAAAATGACTTGAGTTCAGGTTAATGCTTTGGTTTTGTAGTAAATTGTTGGTTGAAACTGCATCTAGCACTGCCTATTGTTTATTCAATTCCTTATCTCTTATATTAAATATAACTGGTCCATACATCGAGGCATTTGAAGTGTTTCGTATTTACAACATCCACATCCTGAATTTTTATCATGGATTCAGGGTAGGTGCTGCCACTGCTTTCGTTCCTATTCCAAATCATAGTTTCTGTTTTTGGAAAGGCATATCTCAAATCCTATTTCTTGGAACACTTGTTAGAGGATATTGATTTTCTGTTCAAAATCATTCTTATCCCAACTACGTTGTCAGCATATCAATCCACACTGACCTTGGGAGGAAAACCAAGATCATTGTCTTCTATTGGTAGATTTGTTTGGAATGTAGTATAGAATGCTTACATGATCTATGCTCATCTCTTCATCTCTGTGTTTGTAAATGTGCCAGGCCTAGACTAGGAAAAGATTAAATAGCCTGGGGCTCTCATTTCCTCCTTGTCATACTCCAGGTGAGGTTTGAAATGTTTCCGTATTAGGGGGACCTCGCCAGACATGTATGAATTTGTGGACCAACACTGTTCCTCTACTGTATTGATTTATTTAGCATAATCAAAGATGGAAGGTGGTTTATAATGGATGAGAAGGGGAAGTCTCTATTGATGTGGTCATATGCTGTTGTGAGGTTGAAAATTTCCCATATCCATATGCGAAATATGGATGATCAAAAATGACACCAGCTCATTATGAACGTTTATTTCTGTTTCCCCACTGTTTTTTCATGGCTCTCCCCAACTTCTTGTCCTTTGTAGGTCTTAATAATATTTTTTTTGATCTCTCTCCTAATCCCTGTTCTACCAACCATTTACACAAGCCTGTTAGGTACATTATTGTAGTGGGAATAATAACTTACTGGTTCAGCAAATGAAGACAACCCACTTGTGTCTTGCCTGCCTCGATCAAACCTGCTTCAAGATTAGTTGTCCTACGATGGGCATTACTGCAAGGAACCATATAAAAATTGTAATGCTGCATAAACACTCTGGCAAGCCTTACCAGTGAGCAAATCAAAGTACTATAGACTAGCCATACAAAGTGCTAACATGTGCACTGGGTCATGTTTCATTGGAAAAATATGGAAAGAGTGTAAAAATTAATAGAATTATTCATTTTGTTTCAATCAATTTGCATAAGGGTTTGTATATGTTGGTCAATGGGATTTATAGGTAGCAGTGTCTATAGTGTTATCATAAAGGTGAATAGGTAGGTGGTAACTATTAAATTTCAATTATTCTAGAAGACTATTGAGTAAAATTTTGCTGTCACACCCAGTATATATATATATAAACTGTACCAAATTCTAAGGAACAAAACATATTTGGTGTTAGTATAAATTTTAGTGTTTAGTTTACATCATGGACTGTTTTTCAAATTTGATCTTTCTCTTTTTGGCCATGATTCTTGGTCAGCATGGTTTTCCATCTCTACTTATCTTTCATTGTTTTTTCTTTTATAACCTTTTTTCTAAGCATATCACCCCAAGCAATGCAGAAGTGCTACTAGCATGCAAGGGGTTACAGTGAGTGAGAGCAAGATTAAAGAGAGGTGTTTGAAAAAAGGATAAAGAGAAAGATGGGGGATCAAGATCAAGGCATCAAAAGATGTTGATTGACATTACATTTAAATTTTTGAAGATTATAGCTATCAAGGAAGCAAGTAAGAGGAAAGGAGTTCCACTGTCGGGAAGTGTGAAGAAGCTGTAGGAGTAAAAGAGATAGCTACATTTAAAACTGTTTCGACTGTGAAAGGGTGGGACCAAGATGCCAACCTAGTAGGAGGCTTAAATTCATGCAGTTGGTGCACCAGTGAAAGTAGCTTGTCAGAACACTTGCCATGAAAATATATGTAGAAAAGACAGAGGGAAGCCACAGCATGTCTGTGCAAAAGTGACTGTAGATGAGATGCCAGATCAGGACCTATGAAACTATCATTTCATCCATTTGCACAAAGTTGTCAAGTAGGTTGAACACTTGTCTTCAGTATATCTTGTGAGTGTTAAGTTCTATAAGCTCATCAACCTCACTTTCTAATTATAAGCAACAGTTTTCTTGCAATCCCTATTCTAATTTTCCATATTCTCAATATTCGTAAGTAAAACAATGCATTGAAGACTTTTCTTCATCATACTTATTATAAAACCCAGGTTGTGTGTGTGTGTGTGTGTGTGTGTGTGTGTGTGTGTGTGTGTGTCTCTGTCTGTTCGTTTATATATTGGATCGAATTTCCTACATTTTTCAACTGATTTCAACAAAACTTCACAGGACTACGTAAAATTACCTTGCGGTGGTTCTGACAGTGCCAAAAATTGGAAAAACAAATGTTTTTGCACGAAATCAATTTGAAAACACGATTAAGAGGCATCACGAGAATGAAAGGGGGACAACTCATATGGAGTTATACTTATAAAACCCAGGTTGTTTGTGTGTGTGTTCGTTTATATATGGGATCGTATTTCCTACATTTTTCAACTGATTTCAACAAAACTTCACTTTTTTTTTGGCAGGTAGTGTTTCTTATTGTCTTGCACACTTTTTTCTTTATTTTTACATTCAGAATGCTTTAAAAATTCTATTTACAAGGCAATTGTTTATAATAAAATTCTATTCAATCGGTAGACTCATAACGATTGAAAACAATGTTTTTGTTTGAGTTTGGGTTTGACCAATTCGTAAAAAAAAAAAAAAAACTAATTAAGACATGCGTGTCCGTCAACCTTAAACAATAATTTTTGTCAATTTTATTTTTCAGTCTTTATGATGGTCGATACTTGATCTATCTCTTATTGTTACATCCCCGGGCAACACCGGGCTCTACTGCTAGTTAATAATATACTTACCTGGCATTGGTGTTTATAGAGAAGATTAGTTTTTAAAATACCAAAAGACAAACTTTTTGTTTGGTTGAGGAATAAACTGACTGAAACATTGTCAAAGATAAAATAAAGATGATCAATGAAAATTCACTGCCAACCATTTTAGAAAAACTCAGGAATTTACATCACTTAATGCAGTTTAAAATTTACCTACTGAAAGGATATTTCTGGTGAATAATCAGGTAAATTTGCAGGTAGAATTGAAACAAACAAGCCAGGATTGAAGAAGACAGATTAGAATTTCATGTTCCCACCTGATAGGATGAATAAAAACAATAGTGAAATCTTTGCTCATTGTAATTGGAATAATGCCAAGTGAGAGAATTGAAAAATTGGTAATTTTGTACCAAAAAAAAAACATGTTGAAGACTACAAAGATGCCCTTTGAAGAAGAAAAACATCTTAGTTCCTTTTAAATATTCAACAGAATATTTATTTCTTTTTCTTTTCTTTCTGAGGGAAAAATTCATAATTCTTTTGTTGCATACAACTTGTTCTATTGTTTTGAAAATAGTGTTTGTAACTTTGGCCCATGAGCAAAAATATCAATAATAAGCTATAAATATTTCATCATCTTCCTTTATATTTTTAATCAGTTTTTGTTCTTATAACAAATTTTTAGAAGCAAAATTCCTGTCAAATAAAATGTTGCCAAGATTTCATTTGAAAGTTTTTGTAATAGTACTCTTTTTATCATCTAATAGTTCAATTTTTTATGCTGTCCTGGGTAAGATGATAAACTACATCCATGTCCTGGGTAAGACGATAAACTATGTCCTGCAGCAGGGCCTCTGATCAGGATGGTAGCACCTGTTAGGGTTCCAGCTATGGGCAAATAGTTAACTATTATCAGCAATACTTTTTTGAAAAAATTATTACCAGCAATACAATTTTAAAGAAAAACATTACTAGAAACTTTTTTATAAATCTAAAATATCATTTCATTGTACTCTTTTTATGAATCTGAAATATCATTTGATAGTGCTCTTTTTAATGAACTTGAAATATCATTTGATAGTGCTCTTTTTTAGGAATGTGAAATAATTTGTTGATAGTGCTCTTTTTATGAATCTGAAATAACAATTTGATATTGCTCATTTTATAAATGTGAAATAATCATTTATAGTGCTCTTTTTATGAATCTGAAATATCATTTGATAATGTCAAAAGTAACATTCTTTACCAAAAGTTCTAAAAAGTAGGATTTAGAATAAACCTTTCCAAAAAAATTATGAACTGGTATTTGAATTAAAGTACTGATGACATGTATCTTGAATCCATCATAACAATTCAGAATCAGAAAATAAACACTTCAAATACTTTAGTATACGAATCAGTTCTAGCAAATTTAGTACAGAAGATAAAGAAATTGAACTAAGGATTGGTACTAAGGGTTCTTTTGTCCAACATCATAAGATGTAACAAAACCAAAATATTAATTTAAGAATTCATGTAGCCTTTTATAGATGTCATGCATGGCATACAAATTGTCCAAAAAGTGTTTAGATGCAACTATTTTCTTAGAACAATGATTAAAAATGGTTTTAAGTAAATGTGGGTTGCAGGGTCTTCATCAAATTTCACAGACTGGTGCCTGAGAACCACAAATAAAGAACTTTATCAAATAATACAAACCACATCACTTGTAGACATCCAATGGTAGTAACAACTAAAATGAATAACACATGTAATTTGAGAAAACAATGACATAATCAAGATGTTGACGTTTCACACTATATTAAACAAAAGGTTAGGAAGGAAACTCCGATCAATATAGGAAAGAGTGTAACACTTAACTTGTGAAACCTATTTTTCAGAAAAACTATTTAATAGAAAGTTTTAAAAGATTTCAACTGAAAATAATATTAACAGTTTGGTCAATGAATGCAAAATGTCCCCTCTATGGAAATGGCTAATCAGAGCATTACCATTTTTCTCAAACTCTAAGAATGAATTCTCACATACTAGTGAGAGTATATATGAGGCTCTCCACAAAAGTAATGCCTCATATTTTATTATATTGACTTATAGTATCATAGGAGATTATTAGTGATATAGCATAAGAAGTTGGACCTTCCTACCAATAACCTATATTACAAACATTAATCTGGTAAAATGGTGTGTGACATGAAAGAGTGTACAAAGCCAAAGTGTGCCACAGAATTACCTCTTGAAGATAACATTGTACGTTACTGACATTCATTGATGCTTACTGAATATTTATGGAGATCAAAACAGTGCATAACCCCCTGCTTAAGAGCTTTTATAAATTGTTGTTAGACAAGGATTAGGAGGATAGCAAAAAGACAACATTAACTGAGAGTTACAAAAGAAAGGAAGTTGTGGAGAGCCATTATTGTGAATGTTCTGTAGAAGAAGCTTTATATAACATAAAACCAAATGGAGAGAGGAAGACAGTGTTTTCCCAAAATATTGATTGGGGAGAGCCTGTCTGTATAGAAAAACAAACATTATTTGAAATTGTGACATTTTACCTGGGGTTGAATACTGACTTTCAGCTCTGATTGGAAACATATTTTTATGATTGATTGATTTGTTTAATTATGGTTTACCAACCCTTATAATGCAGGCTATTTAAAGTCAGAAAATATTTCAGATTCTAAGAATGTTTCTTTTTGATATAATAATAGTTTAGTGATACAAGTCTTACTGATTAACCCATAGCTTGGGGGAGAAGAGATGGATTCATATCTTTCCCAAGGGTATTTTCATATGTGAATATAACAAAACCAACAGGAATTGGAACTCAGCTCCCCGATTAAGAATTCCAAGCCATTATCCTTTACACCACATACACATCCAAGCTTACAGCACCTGGTATTCTCAAATGATCCCCCTTCTAGGTACTGACCAGGCTCAACATTGCTTAACTTCAATAATTGCATAGGGAACTGGTCTTTCAACATGATGTGTCCATAAGCTAAAAGTGAGAGATTGATAATCTAATATGTCGGTAAAGAAAATAAAATTATGTCAGATAAAGATTTTTTTGAAATGACAGAGAAATGAAAATATTCTACTCTGTTTGCAAATTATTTAGTTTTTAATTAATGGGAAAATAATTTTGCTGCAATAAAAATTGGGTATATCTACTGAAAATTGGAACCTTGTTAATTTCATGTGCAGGGGAAAAAAAACTAATGCTTTCCATCATGACTTTCGCTTGAATATGAAACCATATGATCACAAGATGTTGTAATCCATAAAGTCTGTTGCTTACAAATATAATTATTTCCAGAAGGGTAGAAAGAGAAAAAAAAATCACTAATAAAGATGAACACAGCTTTATACTTTAACTCCAATTTATGACATTCACTGCCGAAGGATTTAAAGTATTTATATCTCGTTTCCAAAGAAGAGAAAGTGAAAATAAATCTTCTGATTCTCACTGTCTCTTATAAATTTCTTTAAAGAGTTTAATTTTGTTTGTGGGAAACATAAAAGTTGTTTGGCTGTGGAAAAATTGGAATTTAGTCAGAGATAGATCAAAGATTATGAGACATCATCATTATCATCCTTCTCTTCATCAGCATCAATTCCATCAGCTGACCAGTCCCCTCCTTATATCTCAGTTGTATGACAATATCTGAGTCTCTTTGAAGGATTTTTCAGTGCACTCAGTGATGTTTCCAATGTAGAATTTTATTAGGCACTAGCAGCATGACCTGGCGTTGCTCATGCTTCATTCAAAAATCATACGACTCATACAGCAATCGCTATCACTTGACTTAAAATATTTTTGCCCTTCCTTGCCTTTAAAGGAGTGCGCTTTTCCATGCTGATGTTGCTACATGTCTTACTTCTTGCCTATCTCACACTGCAAATTCTTTCTAAGCTCTATACTAAACATTAAATCTGTTACGAAAAAAGAACTAAACAAAATGAACACTAAACGATCAGCTTCAAGAAAAGGACTCGTAACTGGAAAACACCCAAATACCATCAGTACGTTGTCGAAAAAAGAAGATTCTTTGGCATGTCTGGCTGTAGCATATTGAAAAAATAAATACAGGTAGTGATAATAATAACTAGCAGCATGGCCCGGCGTTGCCCGTGCTTGATTCAAAAATCATACAACTCATACACCAATCGCTATCACTTGACTTAAAATATTTTTGCCCTTCCTTGCCTTTAAAGGAGTGCTCTTTGCCATGCTGATGTTGCTACATGCCTTACTTCTTGCCTATCTCACACTGAGAATTTTTTCTAAGCTCTATACTAAACATTAAATCTGTTACAAAAAAAAGAACTAAACAAAATGAACACAAAATGATAAGCTTTAAAAGCTCCAAAGTTGTCTGCAAAGTTATGTTAGGGTACTTGCTATGGGCAAAGAGGGAACTAACATGTGACAGTATTCAACACAAAGGGATGTGGACTGACAAGGACAAAGATAAATCTTCATAACTGACCCCAAAAGCTGAGTTCCATGGAAGAAAGGTTATGTTGTGTGACCATTCATGTAAGGTTCTTAAAGCACAATTGTAATATAGCAATAACTCCAAGTGGAAGCTTATGAAGCTTTATTTGACTAATTCAGCTTTAGTGCTGAAATCATTTATTTTATTTTAGTGGATGGTTACAAGCGAGAGGAGAGATGGGATGAGCTTATTTTAATATAATGGATAGATACAAGCGAGAGGGGAGATGTGATTAGCTTATTTTATTATAATGGATAGATACAAGCGAGAGGGGAGATGTGATGAGCTTATTTTATTATAGTGAATGGTTACAAGCGAGAGGGGAGAGAGGATGAGCTTATTTTATTATAATGGATGGATACAAGCGAGAGGGGAGATGTGATAAGCTTATTTTATTATAGTGAATGGTTACAAGCGAGAGGGGAGAGGGGATGAGCGTATTTTATTATAATGGATAGATACAAGCGAGAGGGGAGATGTGATGAGCTTATTTTATTATAGTGAATGGTTACAAGCGAGAGGGGAGAGGGATGAGCTTATTTTATTATAATGGATAGATACAAGCGAGAGGGGAGATGTGCTGAGCTTATTTTATTATAGTGAATGGTTACAAGCGAGAGGGGAGATGTGCTGAGCTTATTTTATTATAATGGATAGATACAAACGAGAGGGGAGATGTGATGAGCTTATTTTATTATAGTGAATGGTTACAAGCGAGAGGGGAGAGGGGATGAGCTTATTTTATTATAATGGATGGATATAAGCGAGAGGGGAGATGTGATGAGCTTATTTTATTATAGTGGATGGTTACGAGAGGGGAGATGGGATGAACTCATTTTATTATAGTGGATGGTTACGAGAGGGGAGATGGGATGATCTCCTTTTATTATAGTGGATGGTGACAAGCAAGAGGGGAGATGGGATGAACTTATTTTATTACTACAACAAAGATTACCTCAATCCTCATTTATATGCCCAGCAACTACCACATGTTTATAAAAGTTTGGTTGAAAAGTACCCGGTGCTCATCAATTGGGAAAATATTATTCCCTTCCATGACAATGCAATATAGCAAGAATAAAACAGGATTAAATTCCAGAACATGGTTGGTTTGTTCAACCCCCACCCACTGTATTCACTTGATCTAACATTATTTAATTATTAGCTTTTTCAAAACATTAAAAAATGCTTTGAATGGGAAAACTTTCTCTAATGAAAATCATTTTCAAGATTTTGGTGAAAATGTTTTCACATCAAAACCTGTGGAATTTTACTCAAAATTATCATAGGACTTCTTGATAAGTGGCAAAATGTCATTACAATTAATGGTCAATATATAATTAGATAACATGTATTTTATTCCAGCTGCATTCGCTGGTTCCCAGACTTCATGAGTTCAAGCGCCCTACAAGGCTGGCATCCCGCTTTCACCTCTTCACTGTCAAAACTCCTAAATGTAGCCATCTCTTCTACTCCAATAGCTTCATGTCTCGCACCTCTCGCCTGTGGAACTCCCTTCCCTATTACTGTTTCCCTGAGAGCTATAATCTCCAGCTATTCAAATGTAATGTCAATCGACATCTCCAGTTGCCTTGATCTATCCACTACCCTTCTCCTCATCCTTTCTTCTATCACTCCTATCTGATCTTGCTCCAAATTTTCTGTAACCCCTTGCATCCTAGTGGCTTCCCGCCTTGCTTGGGGTGAAATGCTTAAAAAAAAAAAAGAAAAGCTTTATCTTGAGTCCTATTTCTTAGAACACTTGTTATAAGATGTTAATTTTCTGTTCTAGATTGTTGTTGGTGGTATATTCGCCCGCAAAACAAATAGTGAATGATGGAAGAGAACAACAAACGAAATGAAGAGATAAATAAGGGAAAAATGCATATTTCTGCATGTTCTTGTAGAGAGTGAAAATTGTGTCATTATGAGAAGAGCAGTTTTATGGCCTGTAAACGATAGTTTTGGAGTCATCCTGAAAAGTTCATTCTTTTCTCAACTATGAATGCCTATGTCGATGACATAGCCCAACACATCATCACGACCTTAGCCCCAGGAAAGAAATCAGGATTGTTGTTTTCTATTCTTTTTCTTTTTATGTGCCATGTGCTTTTAGGATGTAGGCAATCATGGCTCTCCAGTTCACCCTATCCCTTGTAGCTCTCAACAAGTTTCGTCTCTCTGCCATCTCCCCTAAACCACATTTTGTCATTCACTTGCTTTTAAGCTCATCATGCATTGCTTTGCCTTTGCTTGCTTTTTCCCCTCTATTTGACCTGTGAGTATCAGATTCTCCAAGCTCTCCTTTCTCATTACATGATTTGGGGTTTTGTATAGAATACTTAAATGATCAGTTTTCATCTCTTCTGGTCTGTTCTTGTAAATGGTAAATATATAATTGAATAAAATTTCATTGTACTTTATTTTTTTGCAGGATAAAACTGATAAACAAAAACGGAAATGATTATTTATGATTCAATATAATATATTCTTCCAATATTTTATTATAGCATAACTTTTTCTTTTAGTTAGGGTACTTAGGAGGGAGGTACAGGAGTAATAGATAGTGTCTTGGATTGAGGAATCAGAGAGCCGAGTTCAAATTCCAGTCAAATCCATTACATTCATTATACTTGAGAAAGGTATGAATTCTCTTTTTCTCCCCTCCAGCCATGGATAAATAGCAGGACAGACCAGGTTCTATAGACTCGGATGGTAATTGGCCTATGACAGAAAGAAATGGCAACCTACTGTGGGAAAAAATCTGCCTCGTCAGTCATGTATTGAAAGATACATGATCGCCTATGCATGTATCACGCATGGCACATAACCGACTGTCTTAGGAAATTGTGTTGAGCTATCATCAGCTATGTACTGAAGAAGAAAAATTGACCAAATCTCTTGAATATGTTTTATAGAGTTCTCTTAAAGTATAAACATTACAGTGAATGGTGTGGTGGTGGCCAATCTAGATGTTTGTATATGTATATGCATGCATTACACTAAGCAATTTTTTTCTATTTTTTGGCATTCTACCGATTTTATGGAAATGAATTTCAGAGATGTATCACAAGACAAGATCCATTACAAAAATTCTTCTGAAATGTCTACAAAAAACTTTAATGAAAATTGGAGGAATCATAATAACTAAAATAAAAGTACAAATGAATATTTTACAAAAAATCTTTTTAACTTTCTGCAGAATTTTGTGACTAATGTTTACAAAATTATACATTGTATCTTTTAAAATGTCAATAAATTCTTTTGTAATTCTTAAAAATATTAATACTCAAGTTCTTCACACTAGTATCCTTATTCTTGTTGTTTTGATCACTATATTTTTGCAAATTAATATTTTGCCTTTCCTGCCATCCATCATCGCTTTTCAGTATGCGTTTGTTGAAAACAATGTTCAGCTTATAATGGTCATTAAGCCTCTATTCTTATGCAAGATCAATTCTTTGTAGCTCTCAAGTTGGTACCTTTTGTTTCTTCTCACTTATCATCAGGTTATTTTTTGTATAACCATAACAAGTGATGGAAAATGTGACACAGAAATCTGGATTAGTGAACGATGCCTTCCAGAAGCTAAGCAAAGTATAAAGAGATCGGAAAATTTTGTTACAAAGAAATCAGTCCTGAACTATTATCTAATATCAATCCTGCTATCTGTGAATACTGGACAATCATCACAGATGAATCAGTGACTTAAAGTAACAGAGATACAGGCCAATAGAAAAATGCTAAGAATACCATGGAAGGAACATATGAGCAATGAGGAGGTTTTAAGGGAAATGGAAAGAGAAATGACACTCGTACTTAGGATCAGAAGGAGACAGTTGAAATTTCTGGGGTATAATGAGGAAAGTGGGTTTGGAGAATTTGACACTCTCATCAAACATATTGAAGGCCAGTAGAGGTTGATGGATTAATTTGCTCTTATAGACTTATGAAGTCTTTGTGGGTTACTTAAAGCCAGAACATATTTTGGATTGCAGGGGGTTACAGCATCCATTTCTCAAGTGGTCTTTAGTCTAAGTACTTAATAGATTTAACACTAATTAACTTCAGTGATCATACGAGAACTGATGTCTTCAGAAGGAACAGATTTGATTTGATTTGGCAAATCAACTCCTTATGGGTTATTTGATCATGAAATTTAATTTTCTTGGTCGCTTTGAAGGAATAAAAATATGGTGTGTTATTCTACTTTCAAAACTGAATCCATGGTAGATGATACTCAGCTTTTAGGCATACACATGTTTTTGTGCACATAATTACTAGCAGTGGTGTGTGTTTTATGCTGTAGTTTTTGAACTTATATTTTTCAATACAGTTTGATCATAAATTGTAGGATATTATATTGATTAATATCATCAAAGCATTCTTTCATGTCAGTAGGTTGATTAATTTTGTTTAGCGGCATATCAACACTTCTATGGGTTATTTAATGCTGAAACTTAAATGGGGGGGAAAACTATTTTCTGACTGCAACTAAATATATTTTGACCACAATTGTATGCCTTCAACTGCAGATAAAATTGTATTGTTGGTAATTTTGCTATAAAATTGTATTGTTGGTAATTTTGCTATAAATAGGCATTGTTGGTATTTTTTATATAAAAATGTATTACTGGTATTTTTACTGCAAAAATGTATTTTATACTTTCATAGTGTTTTGGCCCCAATATGGGAGTTAACTATTTGCCCATAGCTGGGACCTTAACAGGTGCTACACTCCTCAAAACCTTCAATATCTTAATCAGAGCCCTTGTTGTCAGTTTGAGTTTATCATCATACACAGGACTAAGGAGGAGGTGGGAAACCTTACAAAATGTAATGAGCGTGTGTAAATAAATGACAGAACATGGACTGGGAGGAATAATAAGATGACAAACATTGCCTTGTTATACAAAGGATAGAAAGCTGTAGAGAGCCATCGTCTACCTTGTCCTAAAGGAACTTGGCATGTAAAAGAAAATCAGCAGATCTTGGTGTTATTTGTTCTCACTGTACATCTGATGGGGACTGATCTCTATATGGTCCAAGTTACGCCATAGAATAGCACGGTCACTGCATATAACATTTTCCTGATGTTGAAAGCAATGAACCATTCCTTTCTTTACACAGAAGCCATGATTTGGATTAAAATTTAAATTCATTCCCATATGTTTTAGCTTTACATATATAGATATTTTAAGCCTGAATTCAGTGCAGGCCAGCAGGACATTTGGAAAAGCATGTCTTTTGGTATGTTTCTTTCCAGCATTGGTCTTATGTATTCCACATGAATGGTTGTACATGCAGTATCCTAATCATGATTATTTTTTATCAAAGTGTTTCAGCTAGTGTGCTCTTTGGTCTTCTTCAGGAAGATTCAGTGTTATCCAAATTTTGACATTTCTCTAGTAACAATTTAATTTTAATTAATTGTTATTCATTTTGTTTTATCATTTCACTTAAAGCAAGGTGATAAGGCCAATAAGACACAAAGGGTTATTGAGGGCAAAAGAAACTTAGAAAACATTATTGAGGAGAAAAGACAATAAAACCAGGATTCAAAGAGACAGAAAATGATGATTGACACTGCATTTAAATTTTTGAAGCTGGAAGTGAGACGTGCAAGAAAAGAAATTGAGGGCATTGAACTTATGGTTACATCTAAGATTTTCAACTGTAAAATGATGAGACCTAGCTGCCAATCTAGTACTGCTCTTAAATTCATAAAGTTAAGATATCAAAGAGAAAAACTTTGAACAATTGCTGTGAAAATATTTATAAAAAAGGCACAGGAAATCTACATTATGATGGTGGAGGGGGGGGGTAAATGACTGAAGTTGTGATGCCAGGTCAGGACCAATAACTTTGTAGATTCTTCTTTGAATTTTGACAACAATATTTAAGTACATAGCAGAAGCACAAGACCAGATGTAACAGCAATATTCAATGCCTAGGCAAATGGTAGACATAATGGTGTAAGGTAGATTTTGGCAAGAAATATTTTCCAGAAGGATACAGTGAACCAACTTTCCTAGCAGTAGTCCTAGCAATTGATTCAATATAATTGTTCCACTTCATGGCAGCATAAAATGTTATTTCAAGAAGGTGTAATGAATCACTCTTCTGGAGGTTAGCATCAGCTATACTGATGGAAGGCAAAATGTGTTCTCTCAGATGATTCAAAGAGAGCAGTTTTATTTTGGTGGCATTAAAATTAACAAGCCATTCCTTGTCCCAGTTAACAACAGATTGTAGGTAATTTTTGAGATCAGCTGCCAATTTGATCTTATCAAACTAATTATGCTTACTGTTAAAACAGGTATAAATAGTTGTGTCATCATCATGATATCAAGTTAAGAACTAATGACATCGGAAAGGCCATTGTTGATGGAACTTAGGAAGAACACAGGTCTAAGAATAGAAGCCTGGGTTAAACCGACATTAATGCAAAAAGATCTAGAAGAGTGTCATTTCAAGAGAGAATGTCTTTGAGATATCCAATGCAACAGCATGTGTTTCACGATTCTTATCTAAAGCTTGATAGACTTTTTCAGTAATAACCATTAACACCTCAGCAGTTGACCTAGAGAAGCGAAAGCCATAGTGTTTATCTGAAAGAAGACCTTGTGAGGTGAGATGATTAACCAATTCAGAGTTGATAAGAGCATCTAGAACATTGTCAAAAAGAGGTAAAATGCTAATAAGCTGAGAGAAGGATCAGATGGTTCACCTGAGTTCTTAAATACTGGAATGAATAAAAACATACATAATAAAATTAAACAATGATGACTTAAGATAGTTGAAAGCTTTGGTCGTATTTCTTTATTTTTCTTTTGAAATGAACTTCGGACAATTTCTGAGAGATTTACCTCCTTGCCTGAGAAGGATTATTTATAATTTCAAAGTTCATGATAAAATTAATCAATGCAACATGTCTATTGTCTTTAATAATAATAATAATAATAATAATAATAATAATTATATATATATATATATATATATATATATATATATATATATATATATATATATATATATATATATATATAATATTGCACATTGAGTGCTGTTGTTAATAAAATAGTGCTTGATGCAATATAACAGAGTTATATAACTATATATTAATAAATATATATATTAATTCCTCAACAGTAGCATGATTTGGAGTTTCATACACAATGCTATCATCAAGTGCAGAGTTAAGATTGACCATTACATAATTTAACAAAATTAAGATTAACAAATTTACTCAGCACCTGAAGATTGTGTTGTGGATGAAATGTCAAGTCAAGTTAGGCTACTCATGAGGAAATATTTATTTGATAAGACACCGGGAGTGTTGAAACAAAATAGCTATTTTTGTAGTGATTTTATAATATGGTTATGTTATAAATTTTCTAAATAAATAATTATATATATGTATATATATATATATATATATATATATATATATATATTATTTGGTTGGATTGATGTGAGTTTGTGACCCTGGGTTTCACGCTTTTGCGATCGTCAGACAAACTGATTAATTTTTTAAAAATGTGGGTTTATGTAGATTGCGTGTATTGGTGTTATTATGGGGGTGGGGGGAATTGTCGTCGTGATGTCATCGTGCTAACGCAAACATAGATGCATGTCCGTATATCAGATGAGGTACGCAGACACACATACACACTTGCTTGTCCATCTGGGCTCATACATATATAAACATATGTGGACAGTTTCGGATTTGACATATGTATGTATATGGGTGGTGTTGTGTCTATACATACGCATTTGTATGTGGAAATTCAAAGATTGGAAGTGTAGCGAAAATTTCTCGTGAATGTCTCGTGAATGTATACATGTCAACAATCAGAGCATTTTCTATTTCTTCACTGAATAATATTTCCTCGCATGTATGTATATACGTGTGGTGGGGTCTGTGTAAAATTATGACAGGTAAAAATTACTATTATTTTTATTTTTAATTTTTAAAAAAAGAAGGGGTTTATTTGTTATTATTTTAAAGCTGGTTATTTGCTTGTTTTTGATGACTGTGTGTATGTAACTGGTAGAAATTTCGGTTTGTAATCCTTATTGGTTATTTTATATGGTGGTATTTAATATGCTGGGGGAGGGGGTAGTTTACGTTAATAATTATAGCGGGTCTATAAGATAATAGTAGATGTGAAGTGATAGTAATGTGTAAGGCGGTTGGTGACAATAATAATATAAGTGGCTAATAGTTATTGTAAATTGGTAGTAGTGATTAGTAATGGTGGTGGGAGAATAATAAAAAACAGTAAATGTAATTATTGTGGTGCTAGCTTGAACTAGAGTGATTGGTGTTTTATTTTATTATATATATATATATATATATATATATATATATATATATATATATATTTATTTATTTTGGTATAAATCCTGGTAATAGGTATTTATTCTCATGCCTACATTTGGAAATTATCTCTGATCTTATTGATTTTTATTTGGTGGTATTAAATATGCTGGGGGGAGTAATTTACGTTAATAATTATAGTGGATTTATATGTTAATAGTAGATGTGATGTGGTAGTAATGGTGTTGGGTGTTGGTGGTAAAGGTAATATTAGAAGTTAATAGTTATTGTAAAGTGGTAGAAGTGATTACTAATAATAGTGCAATGATAATAACGATTATTATTGATAATTACTCATCGAAGACAAACTGTTTCACATACATATTCACCAAATTGCTTTAGTAGCTTTATCAAAATCAATCTCTTCAGATCTGGTACTTTGCAACTGCTATTGTATATTTCATTTAAAACTTCATCAATCCTATTGTTCACAAATCTGTCAAATGCTGCCAGAATCTCTCTGACAATCTTATCTAGTACTATGGTTTTCCATTCTCTTCATAATGACCGTCGTTGTTCTTAATTCAGATTTGGTATCTTGGGTCTTTTCAGGTTTTTACGTATTGTAGGTTTCTCTCATAATCTTAGTCTTGACCATTAATGTTCTTACTTTCAATTTTTGTATCTCGGTAACTTCCATGTTTTTATGTATTGTAGCTTTAATTCCTCTGGTTTCATTGCAGAGTTCACCCGGGTAATCATTTTAGTACATATTATTTATGATCATTCTTTCTCTGTGTTTTTATATATACTGGTGAAACATATGTTTTCTCTCCTGCTATTTCTTTCATGTTTTTGTGCCTCCCAGCTGTGTCCTTCAGGTTTTTTGATATCCACACCCTTTCCTTTTTAGTCATTTCTATTTTGCTTCCTTGCACTTATCTCTGACAGTTTTGTTTATTTCTACTTTTGTATATACATTTCCTGCCATTATCAGCTTACCTTCATTATGGTGCGAATTTTGCTTTAATAATACAAAAGTGGTTTTTCTCAGTCTGAAGATATTAGGTTGGTGCAAAAATAATGTCGTTTTTTTGACGTTCAACTTCAAAGGATGATAACTCCTTTCATAATAAACTTTATTAATCGAAATAAGAACCATTAGAATCGACACATTTTTGCCAACGAGAAACAAGTTTATTTATCCCATTAGCATAGAAATCCGGAGTTCTGTAAGCGATGAAGTCATTGAAGGCCGATTCGGCATCATCTCGGCTTTTGAAGCATTTTTCGCACAGGAAGTTGTCGAGATGCTTGAAAAAGTGATAATCGGTGGGTGAGAGGTCTGGTGAATATGGCGGATGAGGCAGAGTCCCGTAGCCCAATTCGTTCAGCTTCTGCAGGGTCAGTTGATCAACATGCGGGCGAGCGTTGTCATGGAGGAGAATTGGTCCCTTCATATTGACCAATCTCGGGCACATACGTTGGAGCTTCTGGTGCATTTCGTCAATTTGTCGGCAGTACTTCTTCGCCGTAATCGTTTCGCCTGGATTCAAGAAGCTGTGATGGATGAGACCGGCCGCAGACCACCAAACAGTCACCATAATCTTTTTTTGGTGCAATTTCGGCTTCGGGAAGTGTTGCAGAGCCAACCACTGTGCCGAACGTCGCCGGTTGTCGTAGAGGATCCACTTCTCATCACACGTCCCAATCCGCTCGAGAAATGGGTCGTTTTTTGTTGCGCAGAAGGGGCGTAGAAGACACCTCAAAACAACGATTTTTTTGATTATCGTTCAATTCATGCAGCATCCATTTATCCAACTTTTTTTACTTCCCTATTTGCTTTAAATGGCGAACGACTGTTGAGTGGTCGACATCGAGTTCAACAGCAACTTCTCGTGTGGTTTTGCAAGGATCGGCTTCAATTAAGGCTTTCAAATGTTCGTTATCAACCGCAGTCGGCCGGCCGCGACCGTCTTCATCTTCGAGGCTCTCGTCACCATTGCGAAATTTCTTGAACCACCGTTGTGCCACACGTTCGTTAGTGGTTCCTGGGCCAAACGCATCATTGATATCACGAGCTGTCTCGGCAGCTTTTCGGCCCTAGTTTGAACTGGAACAAGAAAAATCGTGCGGATTTGAATTTTGTCCATGCTGTCGAAAAAGCCTACAAAAAATGAATGAAGAGATTGAGAACGGTAACGAATAACACGATTCGATAGAGCGAAAAACGCACTTCAAAATGATATATAACATGGCTATATATATTAATGAATTAATTCAGAAACTATATATAAAAGTAACATATGTGAGAAAACGACATTATTTTTGCACTAACACATTCCGCACAGGGATGAGATATGACACAAGGCCTTTTTAAAGGGTGAAACCATATATATATATATATATATATATATATATATATAATAAAAATTATTATATTAAAATAATTGTCGGACTTTGTCCATTTCATAATGTGTGACATGATTTATTTACATTTGGATATGCGTTGAGCAGATATGAATGTACGTGAGCGAATCATGGAGGATTGTATTTTAAAAGAAGTAAAATCGAGCTTGCTAACTGAATGATCCTCTGTGGCCCAATTGGTTAAGGCCTGTCATGCTATATGACAGTTCTGTATAGGATACAGGTTCGATTTCTGTCAGTGGATGAAAATTTCTCAGACATTCAGTCCAGTAAATGTTGTTAATACTGTTTATTATAAAAACAGAGCATTTACTTAAATATTTGCATATATTAAAAGAATGTATAAACATAAAAATGTCTTAAAACATATCTATCTATGTATATATATATATATATATATATATATATATATATATATATATATATATATATGTGTGTGTGTGTGTGTGTGTGTAAAAATATATAGAAAATAGGAAAGAACTCGTTAGGTAAATAATCCAAAGTTCTTTAGTATTTTTTGTTATTTTTTAAAAATAGTGCTCAGTACAAAAGTAGAGCATAAATATAATTATTTATTTAAAATGATTCCAACGCTACATAAGAGTTCTCATGTTTCAAAAACAAGAGCCGTTCCATCTTCAAGCGAAATTTTAAAAAAAATTAGCTTGAAGATAGAACAAACTTAGTACTTTAATTCAAATAATTATATTGAAGTTTTCGACTCTTGGTTTGAAACATGAGAACTCTCATGTAGCGTTGGAATCATATTTTAAATAAATAATTGTATATATATATATATATATATATATATATATATATATATATATGTATCTATGTATGTGCATGTCTGTAAAAAAAATATGCCTAGTTCCATGGGTATATTGTTGCAGGTGTCAGTGAGGAATTTTTGTCCTGCTTTATTAGTGAAATGGGAAGGTATTATTTGGGAGATAGATCCTCAGCAAAAAGATGTAAAATGTGCTTACGTCATATAAGAACAATGGAAATCCATCGGGACTGAGAACTGCCTGCCAACAATTCTTATTCTGAGGGTAATTACTCATCCTACCAGATGGGTTTTGATATGAGACCATCCATTCCTTAGTCTGGTGACATACATACAAAAACATTGGAAGTTTTTGAGGGGCTTTTAAATTTTTGGCATAATTCTTCGAGTTGGTTCTCCTAGCTTTTTACAGTTTAGGGATACACCAAGAATAAATCTGGTACTGCTAATGACCTTCATTCCCAAGTGAAATTGCCTGTTTCAGATGAACACATAACGAGGCTAGTGACAAGCTAGAATCTCATAAAAATCAACAAATTTTTTTTTTAAATCATTTCACACCAAGCAAGGTGACAGTGCCTCTGAAACTCAGGGTTTAAAAGGGAGTGAAAGTGAATGACAATAACATTACAAATGGGGAGGATTGAGGAAAGGGGAAAAATTTATAAATGTGCAAGATGGATTTTACCAAGAAAACTTTTTTGGCATGACACAGTGAACCAACGTTCCTTGCAGCAGACGTAACAATTGACATGATAGTGTAACTGTATTTCATGTCAGTGATTACCGTGAGGTCATGAAGGTGTAGAGTGTCCCTCTCCTGGAGTCTAGCATCAGCCTTCATGAGGGTAGGCAGAAAAAGTCCTCTATAGTGATTATACACACACACACACACAGATGAACACCCCTACACACACACACAGATGAACACCCCTACACACACACACACACACACACACACATGTAAATAGTTTGCATACTTAACAGAAAATATGGTGGAAGATATGTGGATCGAACCAATCCTCTCATAGTCACCTGTACTATTATTATTATTATTATCATCATTATTATTATCATTATTATTATTATTATTATCAATATTATTATTATCATCATTATTATTAATATTGTTATTATTAATAATACTATCATTATCATCATTATCATTATTATTATTATAATTATTATTATTGTAACTATTATTATTATTATTATTTTTATTATTATTATATTAAATATAAAAGATTTATAAAATGTTTATAGAATTTTAATCTCGAGTTTATTTCATCTAAAGTCTACCTGTGACTCTAATCAGTTATTATTATTAAGATGATGATGATGATGATGATGATGATGGTGTTTGTTATCGGAGCATGTTGTCAACAAGGCTCCTCACAATTCAAGTACTTTTTGAAGAATCTCTGCCATTTTCTGGAGGTCTACAATTTTGTTCCCAATTCCAGTTCTCCCGAAGTGAGATTCAGTTTTCTGCATAGTGTTCCAAGTAAACCTGTTAATACAGGAATGAACTCTATGTCAAGATCCCTAGCAGATCATAGTATTTTTCCATCTTTTCAATTTGGTTTGGAATCATATTCTTGTATCTTTAGGAGCAGCAAAATCAATAATTTGACATTCACTATTTTCCTTATATATAACGATAAGGTCAGGCCTTTCTGCTTCAATGGTATTATCTGCCCGCATTAAGAAATCCCGTATCTTGTGACTGCCATTTTTTACAATTGCCTCTGGCTGATGTTCATACCAATTCTCTTTTACACTGAAGCCAAACTTCTGGCATACTTCCCAAGGGTTTCTCCTACTAATCCAATCATGGCCTCACTTGTAATCCTTTTGTGTGAACTTGGGATATTCAGTCAGTATATGGTTAACTGTCTCTTCAGCTTGTCCACACATCCTGCATTTGCTTTCTTTTCATAATCTGACTATCCTAGCCTTGACTGCATTCATTTTAATGGTCTGCTCCTGTGCTGAAAATATGAGTGACTCTGTTTCTCTCTTTAGAAAACCATCTTTTACCCAAAGCCACCTCTCAGCTCCAGTAATTGTCTCTGTCTGATGAATGAATTCACTTTGAAACTTTGTTTCTTTTAACTTATCATGCTACTTCTCCTAAACGATGCTTCATTGCTATAGTCACTGGCACAACAGAACTGTTACTTTGTGGAACAAACTCCCAAGAGGATACTTTCCTGACAATTACAATATTGTCCAAGATCAACCACTATCCACGCTACATGTCCTCATAATATGAATTTCTTACTTTTTCCTTCCCCCTCTCTTTCAACAGTCTCTAGCTTGAGTGGCCTTAGGCCTTGATTTGAATGAACTAACAGAAAAATAATTACAAAGGGTTAAAAAAGTGTACAGTGTCTTTCAATGATTCAAAACCCAAATCATATTTATATATTTTATTATTCAGCCAAGCTAGCTTGAACATTCATGAGTCTCTCATATCAACTATCACGTTCCTGCATCAAGGTCAGTACGTCTCTGGGGAGGTATGCTATGTCATAACATAGCTGGTCAATGGAGGCAGTTGCTGGGTGACCAGCTTGCCTTGCTCTGAGGCTAGCTCTCCAGAGCAGTAGATCACTTGCAATTTCTTGTTTTGCTCTCCAGCAGTGTCCTGCAAAGCGCATTCTATGTTCATGTAAGATTGTAGAAATATCAGGGATGGGTCCATAGTGCTGTGATTTAGTTGGATCTTGTCTCCAAGAGATGTTAAGTATAGATATCAGAGACCAAGTGTAGGTTCCATCAAGCTTAGAATCTAGGATTTTAGTTAATGTCCAAGCAGTGGCACCATACAGTAAACCTGCCTCTACAGTGGCATGAAAAAAACTCAGTTCAAGGTTGTCTGGTAGATCAGATTTTCATATTACATCCATTTTATTCAAAGTGGCCTAGGCTTTAGCTATGGGAATTTTCACATCCTTTTCAGTAAAATTTATCTCACTTAGTAGGTATGTAAAAGATTCAACAGTTTTTGTTTTTCTCCTGAAGCAAGTTATTTTGAGCCTTGCTGGTTGAAGCCTATGAATTCAGTTTTAAAAGCATCAACATAGAGTCCAGCATTATTAGCAGCATTTTCTACATGATGTAGGAGAGCGGTTGCATTAGTAATGTTGTCTGCAGTGATAGCTCGGTCATCTGCATAGTCAGTATTGGTCAACTTTTTTGCAGGATATTGACTTGAGAGTCTTGGTGATAAAGTACAACCTAAGTTTAAAAATACACAATAATTCAGGAAATAAGATCAAAAATGGAATATTGTTGCCTGATCTGGGCTACAGTTGCCCGATCTTCACTTTCTAAACTTGATCATTGTACAACCTAAGTTTAAAAATACACAATAATTCATGAAATAAGATCAAAAATGGAATATTGTTGCCTGATCAGGGCTACAGTTGCCCGATCTTCACTTTCTAAACTTGATAGTGTTCAAGATCATTTACGCAGCCTTGTGACAGTAGATTTATTTTCTGCACTGCAGCCATTTCCTCACAAACAAAATGTAACAACCCTATCACTATTCTATCACTATTTCCATATGGCAGAAGTCCAGACAAGTTCCACTTTTTAGTTTCACCAAATTCAGACCATTACAGCTAAGACCTGCCACAATGTTGTATCACGTTCTTTCTCTTTTTCAGAAGGAAGTTCCATGCAGACAACTTGTTTCTGAGAATAGCTACTTTGTGGGACAGGCTCCAATATGGATGCTTCCCTGAACACTGCTATCCCATCCTGGGTATGACGATAAACTACATCTGGCAGCAAGGCCTCTGATCAGGAGGTTTTGAGGAGAGTGGAACCACTTCTTAATTGCTGTAGTTCCCAGATTCACCCTGACCCAAGGTGGAAGCACCTGTTAGGGTCCAGGCTATGGGCAAATAGTTAACCCCCAAACTGGGGTCAAAACACTTTGAAAGTATTTCATAGTAATAAAATTAGCAGGAATATATTTTTGTAAAAAAAAAAAAATATATCAGCAACAAATTTTTGTAAAAGAAATTACTAATGTCTGTCTATATTTCTGAGATGAGGTATTGTAAGTATTTACACTATTTACATTGGTCAAACTGTTGTCCTCATCTTTGTTGTCATATTCACAATGTTTCGGTCATTGTACGCTCTGTCCTTCTTCAGGATCTGTTTATATTTCTGAGATGAGTTATTGTAATTATTTACACTATTTACATTGTTCAGACTGTTGTTCTCAACTTTGTTGCCATATTCAAGGACACATGGCCCACTGGATAAGTGCGTTGGTTGGATCCAGTGACTTGACCCAAAGAGTTGTGAGTTCAATACCTGGCTACTGCAGTGGTGAACAAAAACTTGGAGAGTTGAGTTAAAGGGTGATTACTGATATATCCGAAAGAGGCATGGCACGTGGAGGTAGAACAATCTATCCTGGTGGATGAAATAAAGGGTTCAGTTTGAAATTCCAGTCACCTGAAGAAATGTCATTAATATGGCAATAAAGATGAGGGTAACAGTCCAAACAATGTAAATAGTGTAAATTACTAATGCTCCCAAGAAAATTGGGTTTTGGCATTAAATGACCCATAACGTGTTGATCTGCCACTAAAAAAACAAACAAACAATACACTAATATCTTTTTATATTTCCAGTCATTATCTCCCCTCAAAATCTTCATTTCCTACTTACTCATCTTAAATCAATACAAAGCACCTCATTCAGTAATGCTCCACCTTGAGTGGATCTTGGGCCTTGTAATTTAATAAGAATGAAGGATATTTAAGCTGTAAAAAGTCTATATTCTATCTTTATTATAAGAATTCTTAACCCAGTTTGACTAGCAGAAGTTTAAAATGTAAAATATTTTGATGGTTTCTGTTTGGTATGTGGAACACGAACAATCTACCCTGGTGGAAGAAATAAGGAGTTCAGTTCATAATTCCAAACACCTGAAGAAGGCTGGAGTGTACAACAGCTGAAATGTCATGAATATGGCAATAAAGATGAGGACAACAGTTCAAACAATTTAAATAATATAAACAATGCTATCTTGTTAGATGGCCACATGTACCTGTTATATTCGGTATTATTTCATTTTAAAGCATTATGTTGCAATAAAATTTAAAATATATTCTCCATCAGATAGAAATAAAGATACTCCTTTAAAAATCTAACAGCAAATATTGCTTGGCTGTAAATTCTTAACCCAGTTTGACTAGCAACACTTTAAAATGTGAAATATTTTGATGTTTTCTGCTTGTCTGCACAAAAAAAAAATGTTTTGGAAAGTTGTGAATTACATTTGACAACAGCTGTAGAGAAGAAATATTTCCACCACATAACTTGGATTGTATGACACAAGAATCTGTCTTGTTTTACCATAAAATCCACAGCATGTTATCAAAATGAGGAAAGCCCAAATTGTGCCAGCATCTGCGCAAGACAGAGTTAAAATTAATCATGATCTTAGTTTCTGTTACCAGTACATCTGTCGCGATCTCTTGGGAGTCTTCAAATTTAACAGAGGAGAAAACAGAAGGAAAAAAATGAGTGGGGGGGTTAGATTTAGATTCAAAGTTAAATAAGATTTCTTCTGCACCTGCATCATCAGATGTTCTGTTTCATTTTATCTCTACATTTTTTTGTTTAACAGCAGCAAAAATTTAAGTCCAGTCTGTGTAGAAATCCCAGCAGACAGTGAAATGTGAGCTTGAATTTGTTTTAGACGATGTAGATTTTTCTTTTCAAATCAATTTGGGATTTGGCACTCAGATAAAAAAAAAAATAATGCTATATATCTTTTATGTGTGTTATCAAAAGTGAGATGTTAGCCAGTTGAAAATGTTTCAAGAGTGAAAAGATTTACCACTCCAGAGCTTAGTCGAGTATGAGTGGGTTTGCATGGCCAGAAGGAGGGTGACAAAATATGATATGATACTAATTTTCAAGTTGAAAAAACACAATGGAGATAATGTCATGATATCTTTGCTGCCAAGAAACGTAAATAAAAAAGTGACCAAAAGAATATCTAGTAAGAATTCTTAAAGACAGAAAAATAAAAATAAAAATGTATTTTTGATAATACATGGAAAAAGTAATGATTTTAACACCTCACAGATGACTGAAGAGGGGCTAGTCAAGGGCAGATAATTAAAAATAATCCAATGTTTGCAGGAATAAAAAAGAAAATTGTCAAAGTTTAACATTCATACCCAAAAGAATAAAATCTGTGTCAATAGGTCATTTTCTCTTGAAAGTGCTGTTACTGTTGACTCCCTTGACAATTTTTATTATTTTAAAAAGTAGCTGTTTTTAGAATTATAATAAAATCTAAGCATATGAAACTGCATTTGTTCTATTTTTCTTTTTCTTTTTCTTCTTCAGTCAGTCAGTGTACCAAGTGTACCAATAACAACTGGTATGATTGTGACCATGTTCAACATCTAAAGTCTTGTGAGTTTAAATTTAAATGAGTCATTGTTGGCTACTTCCTCTTCTTTCTTTTCCTCTAACCTGATATCAAAAGAACTCGATGAATCTTTTTTTCCTGTTTTATCTTCCATTATCATTATTATTATTATTATTATTATTACTACTAATAATACACAGATATAAATGGTCTGAATTCCTGGCAGAAAAAAATGGTGCAAGATATGCTGATTGAACCAATCCTATCATAGTCTCCTGGTTTGGTTTGGTTTGTTTTATGGCATGAGTTATTTAATGTCAACAAGATTTTTTATTGCTGGTAATTTTTTTCAAAAATGTATTGCTGGTAATAATGTGTTAGTGGAAATAATTTTTTTCAAAATTCATTGCTAGTAATAATTTTTTCAAAAATGTATTGCATGTATAAGAACCTATTTTTACACTTTCAGAGTGCTTTGACCTCTTTGGGGGTGGGGGTTAACTATTTCCTCATAGCTGGGACCATAACAGGTGCTACCACAATTAAGAGGTGGTTCCACGCTCCTCAAAACTTCATGATCAGAGGATTTGCTGTTGGATGTCATTTATCGTCTTACCCAGGATGTGGATGTAATTTATCATCATACCCAGGATGGCATAATCTCCTATATTATTATTATCCCACATGAGCACAATGAGATGCTCCATGGCACCATAAATAGCTCTCTTTCTCAAGGTGGAGTGTCCAGTCACTCAGCTTGTTCCACAACTGAGTGTTTATCAACACAACTTGATCTACAATTAGTAGTAGTAGTAGTATTAGTATTATTATCATTATCATTATTATTAGTAGTAATATTAGTATTATTATCATTATTATTGATATCATTATCATTATTATTATTATTATCATTATTATTATTATTATTATTATTGCTATTATTATTATATTAAATATAAAAGATTTATAACATGTTCATAGAATTTTAATCTCGAGTTTATTTCATCTAAAGTCTACCTGTGACTCTAATCAGTTATTATTATTAAGATGATGATGATGATGATGATGATGATGATTGTGGTGTTTGTTATTGGAGTATGGCATCAACAAGGCCCCTCACAATTCAAGTACTTTTTGAAGAATCTCTGCCATTTTCTGGAGGTCTACAATTTTGTTCCCAATTCCAGTTCTCCTGAAGTGAGATTCAGTTTTCTGCATAGTGTTCCAAGTAAACCTGTTAATACAGGAATGAACTCTATGTCAAGATCCCTAGCAGATCATAGTATTTTTCCATCTTTTCAATTTGGTTTGGAATCATATTCTTGTATCTTTAGGAGCAGCAAAATCAATAATTTGACATTCACTATTTTCCTTATATATAACAATAAGGTCAGGTCTTTCTGCTTCAATGGTATTATCTGCCCGCATTAAGAAATCCCGTATCTTGTGACTGCCATTTTTTACAATTGCCTCTGGCTGATGTTCATACCAATTCTCTTTTACACTGAAGCCAAACTTCTGGCATACTTCCCAAGGGTTTCTCCTACTAATCCAATCATGGCCTCACTTGTAATCCTTTTGTGTGAACTTGGGATATTCAGTCAGTATCACGGTTAACTGTCTCTTCAGCTTGTCCACACATCCTGCATTTGCTTTCTTTTCATAATCTGACTATCCTAGCCTTGACTGCATTCATTTTAATGGTCTGCTCCTGTGCTGAAAATATGAGTGACTCTGTTTCTCTCTTTAGAAAACCATCTTTTACCCAAAGCCACCTCTCAGCTCCAGTAATTGTCTCTGTCTGATGAATGAATTCACTTTGAAACTTTGTTTCTTTTAACTTATCAGTTTTCTGCATGGCGTTACGTATTCCATTTTTCTTTTTTCTTTTTCCTCTTCAGTCAGTCAATGTACCAAGTGTACCAATAACAACTGGTATAATTGTGACCATGTTCAACATCCAAAATCTTGTGAGTTTAAATTTAAATGAGTCATTGTTGGCTACTTCCTCTTCTTTCTTTTCCTCTAACCTGATATCAAAAGAACTCGATGAATCTTTTATTCCTATTTTATCTTCCATTATTATTATTATTATTACTAATAATAATATTATTATGATGATAATTTGGAAGCACGTTGGAGTAATAGATAGCAGCATGGATTAGGGAGTCAGAGAGCTGAGTTCAAATTCCAGTTGAGTTCATTTCATAACACTTACATGCAAATACTCTTGGCAAATGTATGAATACATCTCTTTTTCCTGCAGTTATGAGTAAATAGCAGGGCATACTGGGTCATATAGACTTGGGTGGCAACTGGTACAGGAGAAAGAATTCGAAGCCTCCAATTATGCAGGTCTGGCTCAAGGAACTGGTGACTCGGACACATAATCTAATAAATAAATAGGGTTTATTATTTTTGTTGTCAATTCCCAAGAACAAAGAAAATGTATAAATTCACTTTCATATGTTTAGGTTTTATTATAATTCTAACTATTGCTTTTTAAAACAGAAGAGTAAAAGTAGTTAACATGTGGTGTCATGGGAAAAAAAATCCTTTTGACACATTGTCTATTTGTGGGCACATTTTTATCCATGTTTGCCATAAATTCATTGCTAATGATTTAACTGTAGAAGTACATTAAACGTCAGAAAAATAGGGATTGTCAGTGGTCAGGAATTAAATTACGAATGATCTGACGACAGATATACAATGCAAATAAAAAAGAAAGAAATTTTTAGTGGTCAGGAATTTAAATGAACGTTACAGTATAGGACTATTGTAAGCACAATTTAAATAAATTCCTCATGATTTTACAATAATTATATATATATATTTACAGTTGCATATATGTAGGTTGCGATGAGTAAATTGTCATCTAAATCATACACAAATGAAAATAACTCTGACATCTCATTTTAACATATATTTACCAAAATTATACAAAAAAGTTTGAATTACAAAAGAGTAAATTTATTCAATGAAATCTCAGTGGTTTCAACCCTAATCTCCAGACAACTTCAGAGTCTCCTGCATCTCTTTTGGACGGTCTCCTTCTTTAAGTTGGTGAATGCTGCCATAATCCTTGCCTTCAGTTCATCTTTGGTGTTATGAGGAATTTTGTTGCTCTCTCACTCAACTACACCCCACATATAATAATCAAAGGGGTTGCAGTCTGGGGAGTTAGGTGGCCAGATGTAAGCAGTGATGTAATTGCAGAAATTGTCTGACAGCCATGACTGGGTTGTCCTGCTTGTGTGGCATGGTTTAGAGTCATTTTGCCAGACTTAGTGTCTCCTGGCATTCACCTTCTTGCCCCAGAGCAGGACTACTTCCTCAAGGCACTTGATGTAGGTCTCCGTGTTGAGCCTAAAGACCCGTGGCAAGATGAATGGACGTATAACTTCACCATCATGTGATCACGCCAAACACCATGATGTTGACTGGATATTTGGTTTTCGTCACTCTTGGTACATCTTTTGGTGACACATCATCCTCCGCATTGTCCTTAGATTGGCACCCAACATTCTGAAATGTTCATATTGGAGCCTCTGACACAAATGCCAAGCAGTACAGCATGACGTTTCCAAATTTCTGGCAGAGTGAAATTTTGTTATGGTGCTCTTTTTCTCACAGACGGTGCCCAACTGACCCTACTATACTGTGCAGTCGACAAAATTTAAAACAACGCATATATGTGTGAAATTAAAAATATGAAACGGTGAAAATTTAACCATTGCACTCTGTATAATTAATACTGAAATTTGATCTTGTATCTATTCTTATATAGAAAACGGTTGGTTAAAATTCTTGTAAATTCAAAAATCTTGGCATGTCTCATCAAAATGTGACAAGATTAGTAATACAGTTATTGGAATTTTTCAGTTCTTGGTTCTAACACCAATATTCTTGAATATTCTTTTGAAATTATTTTAGGATTGCCCTTAGCAAATTAGTTTTCATAACCATTATCTTGAATTCAGAATGCCTGGAAGCAAACCATTTGGAATTAGTTTTATACATTTTTATATCAATATGCACTCCAAAAATATCCATTATTTTAAATTGCCGTACGCTTTGCTGTTACTATAGCAAAATTTATAAACGTGCATTCTTTACTTTTTAATTGTTCTCTTTGCTGGTTATAGTGTTTCCTTTTACAATGTGCTGCGTTCTTTCAGGGCATGAAGGATCATGGTTCTTTATGACTTCCTCTCATTTGCAGATCCAAGTAATATTTGTCCCTCACACTCTCTAACCTGCTAAACATTTACAAAAACTTGTTAGGTTGGTTGCTGTACATCTTCATTTGTCTCTGTTGCATTCAGTATGCCTTGTGAAGGTTAAATTCTCCAAGTCTTCATTATGTGTCCAAAAAGATCTGTTGACATTTTCTATTTTTATATACATTGTTCCATGAATATTTACGTTTTTTTTTTAATCATTTCATGCCAGTCAATGCAATAAAGTGTAAAAGACTAAAAGAAAAAGAAAAATATTATTAAGGAGAGAAATCAATAAAAAAATAACAGGCGATCAAAGATAATGATTAACATTGGAATTAAATTTTTGAAGTTCAAAGTTGACTGGAAATTTGGTTGCTTAGTGCTAAGAAATAATCTCAAATTGTTGCTATTAAGAGTGTAACTTATTCAGCATCAACCTCACTATCAATATCTCAATAAAGCTTTTAAATATTTATCTCTCTATAAACCTTACCTCTTAAAGATGTGAGGGATGATGTTTCTACACAACGTCCTGCATTTTGTTGCTCTCAGCAATACTTCCTTTATTGTCTCTCTTTCACATTCTGGTACTTGTTCATTCATTGATTTGCTCAAACTTGTCAAGTCATTTTTCTCCGAATATAGTTGATCAGAGCTCTCCACATCTTCCTGTCATTTGTTGCTCTTAGGAATACTTTCTCCTTTATGACTCCTCCAAGCATAGACATGAAGAGATGAACACTGATTATTTAACCACATCCCAAATGAATCTACATTAGGAAGAAAATATTCCTGCTTTCCCTCGCAAGGCCAATGTACTGATCGTAAATGGTGGGGGGTGGCTATGCTGATGACATAGGGATTCATAGTTGTGACAAAAATGATCTTGAACTGAAAATCAACATCCTTTATCAAGTGTTCCAAGAAATAGGACTAAAGAAAGAAAGAATGAAAGAAATGATGAGCGAATAGTAAAAAGGGGAAGAAGAAAAAAGGGGAAAAAGAAGTTAAAAGTGTTACAACAATGTGTCTAATAATGGTGTATCAATTCAGATGGCAATCATCATCACATAATACCATCATCATCATTTTAAACTAACAATAATAATAATAATAATAATAATATTCAACATAAATAAAATAATATAATAAAATGAATAAATAAATAAAACAATAAATAAATAAATAAATAAATAAATAAATAAATAAAACAATAAATAAATAAATAAATAAAACAATAAATAAAACAATAAATAAATAAATAGATATCTAACATATTTAGATAATTACAATAAACAAATCTGGAATATAAAAAATTTGATAATGATAAAAATAATAAAGATAATACTATTATTATTTTAAAAAAATATAAATGATGTCGGCATCAGCAAGACAATCACATAAATAATGAAATATATCTACAGACCTATATATGAAAATGTTTTTTTTCTTTTTTTTTTAAGCATTCAACCCCAAGCAAGGGGGGAAGCCACTAGCATGAAAGGGGTTACAAAGTTGGAGTGAGAACAAAGAGGAGTGATAGAAGAAATGATGAAGAGATGGTTAGGGGATAGATCAGGGCATCTGGAGACATTGATTGACGTTACATTTGAATAGTTGGAGATTATAGCTATCAGGAAAACAAAAAATGGGGAGGGAGTTCCACAGGCGAGAGGTGCTAGACATGAAGCTATTGGAGTAGAAGAGACGGCTACATTTAACAGTTTAGTCAGTGAAAGGGTGAGAGCAAGATGCCAGCCTAGTTGAACGCTTAAATTCATGAAGTATAGGAACCAGCGAAAGCAGCTCATCGGGGCAGTTACCGTGAAAGTATTTGTAAAAAAGACAGAGAGAGTCTGCAACAGCACGTCTGTGAGAGAGTGGCTGCAGACGAGATGACAGATCAGGGCCAATTACATTGCATATCCGTCTTCGGATTTTATCAAGGACCTTGAGACAATTAGAAGGGGCTCCAGACCATATATGGCAGCAATACTTTATGCAAGGGCAAATGGTTTATTTGTAGATTTGAAGGATCGAATCTGGCGAGAAAATTTCCTGGCACAACACAGGGAACCAACTTTCCTAGTGGTGGACGATGCTATTGACTCAATGTATTTGTTCCATCTCAGGTCAGTGGACAATATGAGACTGAGCAGTCGCAAAGAGGTGCTCTCATGGAATTGAGCGTCAGACATTCTAATGGGAGGCAGGGATGATTCCTTCTGGTGAGTAATAGAGAGCAGTTTTGTTTTTGAGGCGTTAAAGTTAACCAGCTAATTCCTGCCCCAGTCCACAACCGATTGGAGGTCCTTTTCAAGACAAATGGCCAGGTTAGTTTTGTCAGTGACACTAGATTTGTTTTTGAGGCAGGAGTAAATAGTAGTGTCATCCGCATAGATGCCTACTTGGGAACCTATGACATCAGGAAGATCGTTAATGAAGATAAGGAACAGAGTAGGGCCTAGAATCGACCTGTAATTCCATAACCCTGAAGCTTGCAAAGAAGTCTGGCATGCCAAACCCTATCAAATGCTTTGGAGATATCAAGAACCATGGCACGAACTTCTTCGTTATTATGAAGTGCTTGGTAAACAATTTCAGTTATGGCCATAAGCACATTAGCTGTAGAATGGGCAAAGTGGAAACCATATTGCTTGTCAGAGAGCAGATTCTGGGATGTATGGTGCATAACCACTTCAGCATTGATTAAAGCTTCAAAGACTTTACCGAAGAATGGTAGGAGACTGATAGGATGGTAATTAGAAGGGTCTCCAGAGTTCTTAAAGACAGGAACAATGGAAGAAGACTTCCAACAGGGTGAAAAACAAGATTCATTGAGGCAGTAGTTATATAATTTAGAGAGGGCAGGGGCCAGTTCAGGCGCACATTTCTTCAGGACAATGGCTGGTATCCCATCTCGACCACTAGCCTTGTGGGGGTCTAATTTAGAGGTGATGCCCAGAACCAATAACTGGAAGAGTCAAGCGTTGATTTGAATGAGAATTTCTGAGCAAAGCATACAGCCTTGTCGGCAGAAGAGGTCAGAACATCAAACTGGTTGAACAAAGGAGGTGTAGAGGGTTTGTTATTGTTAAGTACACACTTGCAGAGATGCCAATATTCCTTGGAGCTGAATTTGTGAGATGCAATATGTTCTTTCATTCAAGCAGAATATATAGACTTTGCTTCATTAAAGACACGCTTACACTCGTTATGGGCAGAGACAAAGATATGAAATGGGAGATAGTCCTTGACGTAAACACCAAGACCCTGCATATGGGTTTGAGAGTCTTTTCAAGAGGTAAGAGGAGGGGATAGATGAGTCAAGGTTGGTCTCACAGAGAGCCAGTATATCCAGGCAGTTCGCAACAAGGAAAGATTCAACACTGCAAAAGTTGGTTCTAATGCCACGGATGTTAGAAAATGAAATGTTAAAGGGTTTAGGTGATTTTTTAAGCACTGGTTTAGGATTTCTTTTGTGTGTGACAACATTATAACTGCATATATACATATATGCATATGAACGCATGTACGCACATATGTTTGTACCCATACAAAATAAGAATCAACACTTCAAGTGTATATACCCCAAAGTCAATGTTTTTAGGAAATTTTAAACTTGTTTTTATGCTGACACTTGAAAATAAATTCATTTCTTTGATTTGATAATTGGTCAGCATTTTTATATTTAATTTTCCCCTGTATGTACAGATTGCATCTGTCCCGGAAGTTGTTGGGAGTTTGAAACTGACAGATGATATCCCATTTAATTTGTAGAGTGAATCCTTTATCTTTAAGTTTCCAATAATGCTGAGATAGAGAAGTTTGGTGTCTTAAAGAAGTATTGGAGAAGCAATGCCAGTGATTATAGAATCTCTGTTTCCAATTCCCAGTGGATATCCTGATATATACATTTTATCATTAATATTTTCTTTTGTATCTATTAAAATAACGTATGAACAGAAAATATGTTTACTAATAGTCAGACTTAATCTATTTCATAATATGTTGTCAATGTTTAAGTTAAGGTACATTTTGGCAGCAGATATGAGCATTCAGGGGAGGTCATCAAAGATTTGTTGTTTAAAAATGGTAATTTGGATTTTGCTAACCAGATGCTTTTCTATAGATGAGTGGTATAGCATGTCAGATCAGTTGACGTTTCTGTAGAGGACACTGGTTTGATTCCTGTTAGAGAACACTTAGTGGCCTGATAAGTTGTAGCTGTCAAGGTCTGGTGGAATGAAGGTATGTAGTTTGCTCAAAAATGTGGTGAAAATAGCGATAATGAGATCCTAGCAAAGTTTAATCTGCGGGAGGGATTGTAGGGTGGAAAACAATTCATCACCCATAAGGATGCACAAAAAACTTTAAAACTCTGTCAAGCCTGCAAAGTAAGGATATGGCAGCTACAATCCAAATGTAACATGCAACAGCAATACTCCATTTTTTGATCTGATCTGGCTTTCATCAAAATATAGCTTAACAAATACAGTCAGGTCTTTTTTGAGTGGTACAAGGAAGCAACCATATTTCCAGCATCTTTAGCAATATATATACAAGTTCCACTCAACAGATTTTCCATACAAGCAGCCTCCTTGATAGCATAATAGTTGATTATGACTAGAGAAAACCAGCCACTGCTCTGTGAACATGAAACATTATTAACTGGAAGCAATACAAAGAACCAACCATTTTTCCAGTATCTTTAACAATAGCCCAGATATATGAGTTCCTCTTGAGGTCTGGACTGAGATTGACTCTCAATAGATATTTGATGTTTTTTTAATTGGTAAGAGTTTTTTTTTTCTATCCATATTTCCACCAAACAATTTGATTTTGGTCTCATCAGAAAGACAGAGGTTTTACCAAGTACTTTCTAGTAAATATCAGAACTTCCTTAACATATTTTGGTATCAGCATTTAAGAATAATGGTCTGTCAGGATGCATGTACAATACTGTTTTGGCTTTCTTCCGGATCTTTCCAAATTGCTCTTCATGTGGTTCCTGACCTCATTATCACTTTCCAAACAATATTTTTGGCAATGCGAATTGAAATTTTGGGAGGACATCTAGATCGAGGCAAACTGTAGGCTGGACAATGAGATTTCTATCAGTGTGTCCAGCGGTAGAAATATGGATATTTATTTGACTACAAATTTCCCTATATCCCAACCAATTACCAGTTTGATGAAATAATGTTTACAAATATCTTTTGACAACACTTTGCCGTGGTGTTATTTGAAGTTAATAACTGAGCCATCAATGATGTTATCACCGGTTACACTGGTTGAAAATGTTCATGAATGACTATTTTAAATCAGTCACACTTCATTCTTTCATTGTAGTACCATAAAGAAATTGCGTGCAGGACTGGTTTTGCTAGCTTGACTTGTATCCAATTCTGTAAGTTGCTACAAAAAAAACTTTAGATCTTTAAGAAGACAATCAAGAAGGAATCAGGTCCTATAGGTTAGTATTCTATAACATCAATATTGATAATGATGATGATTTGCAAGCATTTCCGGTCACACTAGGGAATGCTGGGAGCAAAAGAGATTGAGCAGAATTTTTTTGAATAAAATAGTTGTTAAGTTTAGCATGTCATGTGTCATCTTTGTGTTGCTTCAGATATTTGAAGCTAGATTACATAGGGTTTATTGGTGCTACAACATCACAAATAACAAAAACCACATCACTTGAAAACTTTCCACAGCAACAACAACTAAAATGGGTAATACATGCAACTAGAAAAGAAAAGAATGATATAGTCAAGCTGTTGACTTCCTCCCTCTCTCTCTTTATGTGCCATTTTCCCTCAGGACATAGGTGATCATGGCTCTCTACAATTTCCTGACCCTTGCAAATCTAAAAACAATTCTACTTTTTCATTATTTCTAAACCCTGTTTTATCATTCATTTTCTGAAGCTTGCCAAGTATCATTACCAATACCATTACTATTATCATTATCCTTACCAGTATTATGACTATTACCATTAAAATGACTATTAACATTACCATTACCAATACCATTACCATTACCATTAACATGACTATTACTATTACAATTACCAGTATCATGACTATTACCATTACCATTACAATTAACATGACTATTACCATTACTATTACCATTAATATGACTATTACCATTACAATTAATATGACTATTAGTAATAGTCATATTAATTGTAATGGTAATGGTCATGATACTGGTAATAGCAATGGTAATAGTATTACTATTACCATTACCATTACAATTAAGATGACTATTACCATTAACACTAAGATGACTATTACCATTTCCATTACAATTAACATGACTATTACATTACAATTACCATTACTGTTAACATGACTATTACCATTACCCTTGCAATTAATATGACTATTAGTAATAGTCATATTAATTGTAATGGTAATGGTCATGATACTGGTAATAGCAATGGTAATAGTATTACTATTACCATTACCATTACAATTAACATGACTATTACCATTAACACTAAGATGACTATTACCATTTCCATTACAATTAACATGACTATTACATTACAATTACCATTAATGTTAACATGACTATTACCATTACCCTTGCAATTTATATGACTATTAACATTGCCATTATCAGTATCATGAGTATTACCATTACAATTAACATGACTACTACCATTAACATTAACATGACTATTACCATTACAATTAACATAGCTATTACCATTACCATTACAATTAACATGACTATTACCATTAACATGACTATTACCATTACAATTAACATGACTATTACCATTACCATTACAATTAACATGATTATTACCATTAACACTAAGATGACTATTACCATTTCCATTACAATTAACATGACTATTTCATTACTATTACCATTAATGTTAACATGACTATTACCATTACCCTTGCAATTTATATGACTATTAACATTGCCATTATCAGTATCATGAGTATTACCATTACAATTAACATGACTACTACCATTACCATTAACATGATTATCAACATTACCATTACTATTACTATTACCAGTATCATGACTATTACCATTAATATGACTATTAACATTACCATTACTACTATCATGACTATTAGCATTAACATTACCATTAACATGACTATTAACATGACTATTACCATTAGTATTATCATTACCAATATCATTACTATTACAATTGCTATTACCATTACTAATATCATTATTAATTGTTGCTCCACTTCTGATTTTCTACTTCATTAGAAACTTGTTGCCAAGCTTTCAGGGTGCCACAAGCTCCTGCATTTATTGAGCATTCTATCATCTCCTATATCTTCTAGAATTTCTAGTTTCTCACTCAGGCAGTGGTTACATGTATTGTCTTTACCTGTGAACACCAGCTCTTTGCTGACAATTTGCCACTCCTGAGAATTCTGATTTGGTAACTCTAACCTGAGTAAATGGTCAAAATGAAATATCAACTCGAGAAAACATCTTTTGTTATTTGAATCTTCTTATTTATATATCATATCCCTTCAGACAATCATGGCTCTCCTACATTCTTGTCTGTCCTTTTTTCTTATCTCTCAGAAACCTTGCTTTCCCATCTATTGTACCTTAAATTCTCGAGGTAGATTTTTAACCTCTTGACACTTAACCTTAAGCCTTGATCACTTTGTGTCAAATTTGCTTTTTTTTTTTTTGCATTTACTGTATTAATATTGATTTTTTAATTAGTTAATACTGAAGCTTTTGAAGCATATTTTCCATTTTGATATTTTATTGAAATACTATTTTTATTTACACTATTTACATTATTCAGACTATTGTCCTCATCTTTGTTGCCATATTTATTACAATGTTTCAGCCGTTGTACACTCCGGACTTCTTCAGGTGGTTGGAATATCGAACTGAACCCTTTATTTTGCTCACTGGGGTAGACTGTTCTAGTTCCATGTGCCATGTTTAATGGATGTCAGTTATCAGTTATCTCCTGTTAATTCCCCTCTCCAAGTTCTCCACCGCCTTAACCAGGTATTGAACTCACACTCTTTGGGTCCAGGACCTAATTAACTTATCATTGGAAAATTTGTAAACTTAAGCAATCAGCACATATGCTAGGCCACAAAAATCTCCTGAGCCGACCAAGCATAGAAATGAATACAATATGGGAACCTGTAATAAGGGGTGCCAGAGAAAAGCAATAATAACAACAAAAATTGCAATATGAGCTCTGGTAAAAACATGAAATGATAACAGCAAAAATTTTCATATGAGCACTGGTAAAAATGGTTGCTGAACACATTAGGTTCATAATAACTAGAAATTCATGCACAGATGTCCTCAAGGACACATGGCACAATGGATAAAGGCCTTAGTTAGATCCAGGACCCAAAGAGTGTGAGTTCAATAGCTGGTTAAGGCGGTGGAAAACTTGGAGTGGGGGAATTAAAAGGAGATAACTGACATCCATTAGACATGGCACGTGGAACTAGAAAAGTCTACCCCAGTGAAGCAAACGGTCAAAACGTTGTAATAAATATGGTGACAAAGATGAGGACAATAGTCCGAATAATGTAAATAGTGTACATAATACCTCATCTGAGAAATATAGACAAATAGATTCAAATTATAATAGACACATTATCAGAACATATTAATTTCAGGAATAAATAAAAATATCTTGTTAATGAAAATCATTAATAAGATACAATATCCCTACTGAGTGGATGCCAATTTAAATTAAAATTTAATTAACTCTTAAATTGTGGCTAATGATAAAAAATACACAGCAATTAAAAAATAGACGAAATTACTAATCTGCACTGTTTCAGCTTTTAAACTTGTTTGATTGAATTATTAGAAATAATATACTTCATAAGTAAAATATTTTCAGAGCTGAGCCTTTTTCTGTTAAATCTTATACTTGTGTCAACTATTACATCCATGTTTGAGATTTATATAAATGTACAACATATCAAATAGTCAGTCAGATAGTTGACTTCATAGTCTGAGTAGCACTTCAAGTTGAAGTCAGAAAGTCATTGTAATTTATAATAGGAATTTAGAAATATTATAAAGAAATACATTATCTAATTGACCTGAATAAAAAAAAATCAAATTAATTATCTACTATAAAAAATTTAGGACAGGTAACATTATCCTCAAAAATAACAATACACCAGCTAAGTCAAAATTACAATGAACAAACATTATCTATGAGTTCAACTGTCCCTTAAGGAACTGTACTCCTAATCAAACCGAATTCATAAATAATTACATCGAACACACAACTACATGCCTATCCAGATGCCTTATGTTGCACCTATCTGATCACATCTCTATTAGAACCCATTTAAACATGCACACAAGTATACCAGACTCCATCTGAAACATACTAGTAGAAAACACAAACATAATAACCTCATACACTTGCTAAAAAAAGATTAAAAATAATGGAAGCCCTAATAATAAAAAAGAAAAAGCCAACATTTAACAATATTAACTATGAACATGGCCACAATGTGCTGTTTGGAAAATAACACATCTCTATGACACACTAAAAGCATACACATAACACACACTCAATTAAACTGAAAAAATAAAATCATCTTTGATAATGGCTAAATGTATAGCCAAAAGCGCTTGGAATTATAGAACATTTGGGCAGTTTCTACACATTCTGTGTCCAAAAAAGAAGACACTTGTTTGAACACAAGAAAAATTAATAAGAAGCTTGATTGTTTTAATAAAACATGCATATATATATATATATATATATATATATATATATATATATATATATATATATAGTAATAATCTTATAAGTATAAGAAATTATACTCATCCAGAAAACCTTCGTGTCTTGATTTGCAAATAATCAAACCAATACCAAAGGGAAAAAAGGTATAAAAAAGAAAGAACAAAAAACATGTACGGCAGCCGAAAATATTCGTCTAGCATCCAGGTCCAAAGTCCAAAGAAAGATACGAGTAAGCAAAATAACTAAATAAAGTGCTCAATACGTTAAGTAGAGCAGACTTAGTTAAACCTAGAGAGCCAGACAAACCTACCAAGGTTTCACCTAAGTGGATCGTCAGGGAAAGCCAGAGAGAGACAGAGAGAGAGAGAGAGTCAGAGAGAGATATAGAGAGAGAGACAGAGAGAGAGACAGAGAGAGATAGATACAGAGAGAGATAGAGAGATAGATAGAGAGAGAGATATAGAGAGAGAGACAGAGAGAGAGACAGAGAGAGATAGATACAGAGAGAGATAGAGAGATAGATAGAGAGAGAGACAGAGACAGAGAGAGACAGAGAGAGACAGAGAAGATAGTGTGTGTGTTAGAGTATGAATGAAGAAAAAAGAAAATGAGAGAAAGAAAAAGATGGAATCGAAAGTCCATAGAGAAGAAATATTAGATCTGAATAGATTGGAGAAGATAATATTTTATGACAGAGAGAAAGGAAGTGAGAAATATAGATGTATAGACTCATATGACATTGAAAGAATGTAAGAATTCTATCATCATATGAATAGATTTTGATTGTGGCTTGAAGGAATCATTTTTGATTTTTGGTGTAATTTCCATATTGTGGTGTCTCTTAATTTCAATTTAATTCCTTACAATGCACAACTCTTTCTCTAAAAATTTAAAATTGCAAAAAAAATCACTCTGGATTTATATGCTGGGGGTTATGGCTTGGGACAAGGCTACAACGTATGGTCACTGTTCTCCATACACCACTATTCTTAAGCTCAGACACACACTTATACAGAGATGCATGTAAGTGTCCACAGATGCCCAAACACACACAAGAACAGACATATGCATATGAACAGATACATGTATGCACACATATATAAACATATAAAAATATACACATACATACACATATTTAAGCACAGGCATATGTGCACAAATATATACGCATATGGCATATGCAAAAAACATGCTTTGATATAGGCACATATGCACATGTAAATACATATACACATATGAAACAATTTGGACTTATTTTTTATTTGTGACATGGTGTCTTGGCCTAACAGATGTGGCCACCAGAGAATGGGTGTAATATAGTCATAAGTTGTGTCATATCATCAGCCACAATGCATAGGTAAGTTGTCACATTCAAATGTTATACAAGTTAGAATGGTTCTATAATGCTATAGATTTTATGCCAATTTCTTGCTTTGCTATCTGAAGTTTTCTGTAGAAAATGAAACTCATGAAACCATTCTAGTGCTCAGTATTTTTAATCCTTATCAAAGTAAACCACAGAGATCTGTTAGAACCAAACAACCATTCTTTTTAATCCTTAGAAAAGTATGCCACAAAGATATATTAGAACCACTCAGCAAACATTCTATTGCTCAATTTTTTTATCAATAGCAAAGTACATGACAAATATCTATTAGAACCATGAAAAATTCTATTGCTAGTTTTATCCTTAGAACCATTCAACAATGGTGTAAACCATTTCTATTGCTCAGTTTTTATCCTTAGCAAAGTACACTACAACAATCTATTAGAACCACTCAGCAACCATTCTATTGCTCAGTTTTTTATCCTTAACAAAGTATGCCAATGATCTTCTAGAACCACACAACCATTCTTTTCTCAGTTTTTATCCTTAGTAAAGTCCAACATGAAGTTCTATTAGAACCACTAAAAAACATTTATTTGCTCACGTTTTTATGCTTATCAAGTTACACTACAAAGATCTATTAGAACAACTCAACAACCATTCTCTTGCTCAGTTCTTTATCCTTAGCAAAGTACACCACAAAGATCTATTAGAACAACTCAACAACCATTCTCTTGCCTAGTTTTTTATCCTTAGCAAAGTACACCACAAAGATCTATTAGAACCTATCAGCAACCATACTATTGCTCAGTGTTTTTATCCTTAGCAAAGAATGCCACACAGATCTATTTGAACCACACAATAACCATTCTATTGCTCAGTTTTTTTTAATCCTTTACAAAGTACACCATAGAGGTGTATTAGAACCAATCAGCTACCATTCTATTGCTCAGTTTTTTATTCTTAGCTTTGGGGAGGTGGGGTGGGGGGCTTAACTAAGAATCATACTTCGACAGTTTTTAAGAAATAAGTATAAAACTATCAGTGCAAATCTTGATATTTTAAACTATCTATTGTATGCATTTTAAAACATTTCTGCAAAGGTCATAATTAATTTTATTAAGGCTTGGCTTCAACTTTTCAATATATATGGCTCTGAGAATTTTTAGTTTATGGTTATTAATTTCAATGTTACATGTTAAAGTAGAGTTGTTTTTTCAAGAAGAATTTTTCTGAATTGAAAATGTGGACATGGTATACTGTTGTAAATGTTGGTCATATCATTCAAATGAAAGTTAGCTACTGAGACACTGTTGTCATAGTGAGTCCAACATAAATATTATTTTTACTGTTGGAGATACAATCTCCTAGATAACATTTAAATTTAATGGTTTTCTGCAAATGTTATTTCTGCAAATGATGTTAATTTTTTATTTATATATATATATATATATATATATAAATGATGTGTATATATATATATGTATATTATAAATGATTTATATTTATATATTTTATATATGTATATATATATATATATATATATATATATATATATATATATATATATATATATATATATATATATATATATATATATATATATATATATATATGTATATATATATATATATATATATATATATATATATATATATATATATGTATATATATATATGTATATATATATATATGTATATATATATATATATATATATATATATATATATATATATATATATATATATATATATATATATATATATATATATATATATATATATATATATATATATATATATGTATATATATATATATATATATATATATATATATATATATATATATATATATATATATATATATATATATATATATATATATATATATATATATATATATATATATATATATATATATATATATATATATATATATATATATGTATATGTATATATATATATATGTATATATATATCATTTCAAAATTCAGCTTGACTGTTGTGAATGAGGGAAGGCTGGAATTAGCTAAACAGTTTCATAAACAGACAAAAAATATATTTCTTGATAAGGACTGTAGTAACAGTTGAAAGGATTAAAAATGAAAAAATGATCTTGGAAAATTTAACCATTTGTAGAAAAGTTAATAAAAAATCGAGTGACAGACCTGTTGGTATTCTTTTATATAACTTGTCTAAAAGAATACTTGCTACCTGAATACACCTTATTCTTGGGAAAATAAAAAAAAAAAGAAAAGAAAAAACTATGGCACCTTCCTTAATAAATTTAGTATCCACATTAAAAAATCAATAAGAGAAAATCAAAATAAAATAAATAGACATAGTATTCCAGATTATTCAACCGAACATTCTTCATTGAGGATATGCTGCCTAAATATACATATATGTATACATAAATATATATATGTGTGTGTGTGTGCGTGTGTGTGTGGGGGGGGGCATAAATTAAATCAAAACATTTCAAAGAAAATATAATTTTAGTTATTAATATAAGAAATTAATTTAGGCAAAATATTTGTTCGAACAGATTATATAATTTAGCATATATGAAATTTAACAGAATTTCTCTACACATACACATGTGTGCATGCATATAGAAACAGATGGAAATAAACTTCTAGTTTTTTATCAGACATATTAATCATGAAATGATAGACATATTTTTTTTACTTTTATACCACCTGCAGAAGCATTTAATTTTCTAAATAATTTCAATTCTCTCTCTGTTTCTCTCTTAGTATATATATATATATATATATTTAAATATAGATATAAGCCAAAATAACCACTTTTCCACTACACCTAACACACCAAATCATCAAAATTATACTAGGTACCCTAAGCACAAAGAACTGGCAAGAGGAGGAAGTTTCAAGTTTAAATTTCCCAAAAAACATGCCACACATGGCAAAAAAATGAAGGATGTGAATAGTATTTCCACCTCAATGAAACAAAGGTGGTGTGGGCGGGAGGGCATTTAAAAACTTACCTCAGAGAAGGAATGGCACAGATGATAAATTGAATATTGAATATTAATGTCTTCTTTCATTTCACCAGACGTAATCTTTTCAATTTTAAAAAGAAGCAATCCCTTAGTTTGTCTTAATATGACCCAAAGCATCAAGCGGATCAAATTCACTACTGTAGGAATGATATAAAACATTAATTTCCTCTGCCTTGCTCCACAGTGTGATGTCCTTATTTATTTATGAAAATTCATGCATCGCTGATTACTGGTGCTAAAAATATTCTAGGAGTTAAATTTCTCCCCAACCAGAGACTAGAGTACTCTTTCCTTTCAGCTAAAGCTGTTTTCTTTTTATCAACCATCGTAATTTTTTCCTTAGAAGAACCAATAGAAAACAGTGATTAAACTACTTATATAACTGGATGGCTGAACAATTATAAACAGGGTTTGTAAATAGTTAAAATGTTATTTAGAGCAACAAAAATCAGAAAGTTCTGAAAGGTCAAGATTGCTCATATTCTGAAGGGACTTGGTGCATAAAAGAAGTGTAGTGAATTCTGGTAAAAAAAGAAAACAAATAAAAATAAAATATATAAACAAAAATAAAAAGGATTCAAATTAAAATCTTTAGATCAAAATCAGTTAAGTAAAATTGCATAAGAAATATTTAGATTGTCCTTGAGGACACATGGCACAGTGGATAAAGGCATTGGTGAGATCCAGTGACAGGGCCCAGTGTGAGTTCAATACCCGGTTAAGGCAGTGGAGAACTTGCAGAGGGGAATTAACAGGAGATAACTAATAACTGACATCCATTAAACATGGAACTAGAACAGTCTACCCCAGTGAACGAAATAAAGGGTTCAGTTCGACATTCCAACCACCTGAAGAAGGCCAGAGTGTACAACGGTCGAAACGTTGTAATAAATATGGCGACAAAGATGAGGACAATAGTTTGAATAGTGTAAATCAATAAGCATTTGTTTTACACAACAAATATTCTTTCTTTCTTTGTCAATGTACATAATCCAAAGTGTTTATTAATCACACAGCTTTAACAGTATACAGTGAAATTTTTACATCAAAATCAGTTAAATATTTGACTACAGACATATTGTGCTATTCATGTATAGCCTTGATGAAAACATATACATTGAGCTTATAGTGAGTCTCGATAAAAATAAGATATATAAACAAAAATAAAAAGGATTCAAATTAAAATATGGCATTTGACCTTTCTTTCTCTCTTTCTGAACTTCTCTTTTCTATCCTTCTCTCTCAACTAACGAAAAGTCAACCCTCAAGTAAAAAGAGGAAGAAGAAAAGACTGAAGCCAGCCGAAAACATCAGAAGTTTGTAGGATCAGAGCTTACTCATTTGTGGCTGAAAAATACCAAAAATCAGGAAAACTACACGCATAACTTCCATTATAAAAAAAAATGAAAAATGAAAGGAATGCCAAAAATAAAATAATTTTAGCCAATCAAAAAAATGACACAAAGAGATTTATGTTGTTAGCTGAAACCAAAGGTCCCACCAGCATCTCAGAGACTGGTCAAAAGAATACAAATTGATACCTGTAAGTAAGAAGCAGATTGGACAGCAGAAAAGGATGGAACAAAAAGAACACTACCAGTAAAGAAACCAGTCATGCATGACGCATGAAGTAGTTAAGAGATCATCTGCTAATAATATTTCTGCCCTGCTTACGGCCAAGAAAAAAAAAACTAGATTGACACTGACCTATTTCTAATACCACTACTACCCCTACTATGGTCTGTCTTCAAAACACCACTACCAGATATTTCTCCAGACTGCTACCAATATCTGCCTTATAAACAAACATTTTGCTACACAGAATATCAAAGGACTCACTCATCACTCTAAAGAAAATAAGTAAAAATATATTATTTATTTTATACCCTTGAGTCAGTTTGTTTTATTCCAAAACTGGGAAAGCTCCATGCATAACTTCCAGTATAAAAAAAAAATAAAATGAAAACAAAAGGAAAGCTGGAAAATAAAATAATTTGGCCACTCAGAAAAAATAACACAAAGACATTTTGAGGTTCACACCAAATTCTGGAACCTATTCAACAGGCTATAAAACCTGATGCCTTGGGGCTACTAGCAGATGGGACACCAAGAGGAGAATGGAACAACACCAGGAGAGGATGGAACAAAGCCATACATGATGTGAAGAAGCATTTAAGAACGCAGCAGATTGAAACTGATCCAATTTCTCACATTACTACTACAACTACCAGTGTCTTATTTCAAACTGCTGAAATAGACATTTCTCCAGACTGCTATCAATATCCGCTTTTTTAAAAAAAATTTTTGTTATGCTGAATACCAAAGAACTCTCTAAAGAAAATAAATAAAAATATTACTTATTTTAGACACTTATGTCAGTTCATTTTCTACCCAAAGTTTCTGATAAAATAATTATCATATTACTTATCCACATGAGCAATGTTCATTATCTGAACGAATATAGCATAGATGCTTAACTTGACCCAATCTGATCTGAGTACCCAGTCTGGAATGAATTCAGTGGTAATGCTTGTTAAGACTAAATTGCAAACATTTTCTATAGATTTAGTCAGACTTATTTATTTGCCATATTTTGACTAAATTTTCTATCATTTTACACAGTTTCAAATTCATTATTATCATACTGGTTTAAGAGATTGGCTCGATTACAATAATGTCTTGACAATGCATATTTAAATATTGAGTATATTTAGATGTGTTACATACAGGGAGAAACAAATGTTTTATTTATAGACAAAGTTTGTTGACAACTGCAGAATCCTGGAAATCTATATGCAAGTGGATGTCCTGAGTACATTGTCTCATTTCTTACCTGTTAGAATATTACTTATTTCTCATTGATACAATACTTACCTGTATTCATTGGCAGAAATGTGACATGAAAGTTTTTACAGATGATAATAAATAAGTAAAACCTAATGATGGAATTCCGTTTTTCAGGTTATCACCAACATCCAGAAAGGAAAATACATCTTTCTGTTTAAAGGAAACCGAAATTATATTTTTTCATTTGCATAAAATTGACAAAGGAGAAACAGTTTGGATGCAATCATTTATTTCAGGTGGAACAATGGTATGAGATGAAGTCATGTTTTTAATTTGTCATCATTGTTCTGTAAAGTGTTGCTATGTTTTTTAAAACCCTAGTAATATATAGTTTCTCATGCATGCACAAAGGACATGGGTTATTTAATGACATACATATTCTAGCTTTTCTTATTAATTTCTATTTCACCATAGGAGCTTTATTGGTTATTGAAAGCAAAGACACCAAGCCCATTGTTAGTGGTGGGGGAATGCCTGTCTGTCCCCTATACCAAGCTCTGCATTCTTTGAAACATAAAGGCTTGGTAATAAAAAGTCAGCCTCAACTATTCACTAACTGACCATGAGAATGAAAGATAGTGAATATGAACACTAGCGGCCATATGTAAGTAGAATTCGCTTTACCGAAATTTGCCCAAAGAGTCTCTTTCTCTTTCTATATTTGCTAACCTAACACTTTATATTTTTTTTATTAAGTTAATTTAACTTATATATTTATTTACTTTTCTTGTGTTCTAATTATTTTAACCTAATTTGTAACCCTGTAAGTCGCTTAGTTGGAAATCTCCCCCACAAAAAAAAAAAAAAAAAATTGTCTTGGACAGCATGTGAACCTACCTTGTCTGTATTCTTATGTTCTAGTGGGACAATTATTTTGCTAGATAAAATAGACTAGCAAGGAATCATTTGGCTGTATTTTTCTTCCCCATTCTCTGTTTCATTTTATTGAAAGCAAAAACCCCAAGCCCATTGGTGGCGGTGGGGAATGCCTGTCCACACCCTCCTCCCCCACCAGCTCTGCATTCTTTGAAACAAAGACTTGGCGATAAAAAGTCAGCCCCAACTATTCACTAACTGACCATATGGAAAATCTCATTTGACAGGGAAGCAAGAAGCCAGAAGAGAGTTCCACAAGGAATAATCCAATTGAAGAAACTGTTAGCATAGAACTTACAGTTAATTCAAGGCATTTCAACTGTAAAAGGATGAGACCTTGCCACCAATCTTGTACTGTGCTAGAATTCATAAAATCTTGGTACCATAGAGGAATGTTCCTCCCAAAAATTACCATGGAAGTATTTATAGAACAGACACAGGAAAGCTACGTTATAATGGAGGAAAAGTGACAGAAGCTGAGATGCCAATCAGGACCAATGAAATGCAGATTTTTCTTTGGATATAAAGCATGGATGAATCGTAAACTTATATATATATATATATATATATATATCACTGCCATGAATAGACAAAAATTAGTCTTATTATTACCACTCATGATAATAAAAAAAAAAGAGGCTAGCTAATTGGTTTCGTACCTCGCACAACAGAGCTAAATCGAGTTAGAGTAAATTATATAATAATACCTATTATATATAATATATGTTTGTACCAGCAAACATATCTTTAAATATATATATATATATCTTTAAATATATATATATATATATATATATATATATATATATATGATCTAAATTCTGGCACGAAAACTTGTCTAGTTTGACAGATATATATATATATATATATATATATATATATGTATATATATATATATATATATATATATATATATATATGTCTAGGTATATATATATATATGTATGTATATATATATATATATATATATATATATAAAATTATTTATATATATATATATATATATATATATATATATATATATATATAATTATTTATATATATATATATATATATATATATATAATTATTTATATATATATATATATATATATATATATATATATATTTATTTAAAAAATATGATTCCAATGCTACATAAGAGTTTTCATGTTTCAAAACAAGAGCCGAAAACTTCAATATAGTTATTTAAATTAAATTGAATTAAAGTACCAAGCTCTGTTCCATCATCAAGCAAATTTTTTTTTTTAGCTCTTGTTTTGAAACATGAGAACTTTTATGTAGCATTGGAATCATATTTTTAAATAAATAATTATATTTAAGCTCTACTTTTGTATCGAGCCCTGTTTTTTAAAAATAATAACAAAAATACTAAAGAACTTTGGATTATTTACCTAACGAGTTCTTTCCTATTTTCTACATATTTTTACACCCCCCCACATATATATATATATATATATATATATATATATATATATATATAATCTAAATTCTGGCATGAAAACTTGTCTTGGTTGACAGAGTGAACCAACAATTGTTTTGCTTCTTGTCACTGGAAACTGCCTTTAACGAAGCTTTGATGTTTTACACTTTGAATTTCTTAAGTTTTTCAAATAAGTGAACAGAACTAAATATATATTTGTCCTTGAAAAATGAATTTCTGATTGATCAGGGGACTGACAATGATATTGGCAGTGAATGATTTTTTTTTTCCATATCTGCTTTTCATGAAGAAACGAATTCGTTTACTTGCCTGCAGCTATATTTTCTCACTTTTCTTAAAATTCTGCTACTCTTTTGAATTTTCTGCAAAGTCATACTTTCTCTGATTTAAAAAAAATCTGGTTTCTGTTTGAAGCTTATTTGACTATGACTGTACACCAGCATCAGTGCAAGGGACTCATTCCCTCACCCCACAATCTATGATGAAGGCCTCTCTCCACTCTACTAAATCTCAATTTTCATACGGTAAAATATAAATTTTATTGTAACATTTATGTAAAATAATGGATCATATGCAGTATAGGTGAACAATTCAACTAGAAAAATTGAAAATAAATACAGTAGATCATTCCATTTTGAATAAATCAACAATGTTTTACAGCAATTTTGACATCAACTTGAGATTTTCCTTCTTAAAACGTTGAATAACATTATGAATAGAAAATGGGGGCTTTATATAGTGTTTTTTTTAAACTTAGCATGAGCAAAACAAATTCATGGATTTTCCAGAAAGAAAATAAACTGCCAAAATTTTTCAGAGTCTGTCTATATTTCAGAGATGAGGTATTATGTACATTATTTACATTATTCGGACTATTGTCCTCATCTTTGTTGCCATATTTATCACAACATTTTGACTGTTGTATGCTCCGGCATTCTTCAGGTGGTTGGAATGTTGAACTGAACCCTTTATTTCACTCACTGGGGTAGACTGTTCTAGTTCCACGTGCCATGTTTGATGTCAGTTATCAGTTATCTCCTGTTAATTTCCCACTGAAAGTTCTCCACTGCCTTAACCGGGTATTGAACCAAAGAGTGTTAGTTCAATACACGGTTAAGGCAGGAGATAACTGATAACTGACATCCATTAAACATGGCACGTGGATCTAAAACAGTCTACCCCAGTGAGCGAAATAAATGGTTCAGTTTGACATTCCAACCACCTGAAGAAGGCCGGAGCATACAATGGCTGAAACGTTGTGATAAATATGGCAACAAAGATGAGGACAATAGTCTGAATAATGTAAACAATGTACAACATTTTCATACTTTAATAGTCATTTGTGTTTGTTTTTTTGGTGGGGAAAATCTCAGTTTTACTTGATTTCCTTGGCACATGGCCCAATGGATAAAAGCGTTGACTGAGTGATTCAAAAGTGAATTGACCCAAAGAGTTGTGAGTTCAATACCTGGCCACAGCAGAGGTGAACAAAAACTTGAGAGTTGAGTTACTAAAGGGAATTAACTGAGAGATTTCAAAAAAAGGCATGGCACATGGAATTAGAACAATCTACTTCTGTTGACTAAATAAAGGGTTCAGTTCAAAATACCAATATATATATCATATGAAGAACATTTAATGGCCAAAATGTTGTGAATATGGCAACAAAGATGAGGACAACAGTCCAAATGATGTAAATAGTGTAAATAGTTACAATACCACATCTCAGAAATATAGATCCTGAAGAAGGCTAAAGTGTACAATTGCCGAAACATCATGAATATGGCAACCAAGATTCGGACAACAGTCTAAATGATTTAAATAGTGTAAATAGTTACAATACCACATCTAATGCTACTAGAGTAAATAAGCCATTTGAAATTAAGTAGAAAAATTATCATGGTGGCTAAAAAGTTCTTGCCAAATCCATTTCTCATGTCAAAATCTTAGAATTTTTTAAAATCCCTTTTTGGCTTAGAATTTTTCAGCACCCTGTCATCCTAATCCGAATTAATAATTGTTGACACAACTTTATTTAATAAAAGTCAAGATAATATTACTAATATGCAAATCTTTTGAATCGTTTTGTTCTATTTCTTGGTAATAATTAAGTTAAGAATTCTCAGTCATAAAGCAAATCATATTTCTTTGTGTCCCTTTTTCCAACATATGTGTAAGTCAACAAATAAAACAAAACTGGTTCTCTTAAGGAGAAACCTAATGTCTAACCATTGAACTAAGCAAAGCAAAACAAGTGTATATTGCATGAGTCACTTGTTTTGCATTGTAGGATGCTCAATCAGTCAGCTGGCCATCAGCAAGTCCCTCTATGCATGGGCTTCAGCCGAATCAAAGCGTAATAAGTGCTTAAGTAGTCAGAGGGCTCTGACAGCAGCAATTTCTATCACTCCTGTTGACCAAAGACATATGACTTCAGCAGGGAGGACCACTAATGTATTTTGGAACCAAATGTTTTTAGATGTGAATTGATGAATTTGACCAGTCTGCTACTTGGGACAAAGCCTCTCAGCTGACAGTCCGAGTGTTTTGTTTTCGTAACACGCAGGGAAGACCACAAATGCAAAGTTAGTGTTTTTATGACTCATTCAGACCATTTGCTGTTTGGTCAGCTTGCCAAAGCCACTGTCCTTCAACAAGACTTATAACAAATGTTTTCAGTTAGAATGGAAAGTCAAAAGGGCTAAAACAGCCGGACACTCCTGCCAATGGCTATTTGATTCACTTCTGCTGACTAAAGGCATAAGACTTCAGCCACAGTCATCACAAATGTGTTTATAACCAAAGGAATGGAGTGCCTTAAAGCCACTGACAATTTCTCTTTGATCAATATTTATTTATAATTCAGCTGAGAGAGGAAATACCAGATGCCCTAAATGGTAGCTCAAGAATGTTGTCAGATAGTCTTCTGAAAACCACTTTGGAGCTGCTTGCTGACAGGAGTTTTCTAAATGCAGGCAATGTTTACTGGGAATGGATAGCAAGGAATATAACACTTGTTTCTTAGGGTTGCTAATTTGAGAGATGTCTATCATTTACTTTTTAAGGTTTTACCTGTAATTAAACTAATGAACACTCAAAGACATTCTCAAAATCTTTCTAGAATTAACAGGAATTTGTGTTGAAATGGTTTCAACAGAAAAATCTACACATTCTAACAAATGGGCAAAAGGATGAAATGTGTACATATTATTTTCCATTTTGTCTTTCTGTTACCCAGAACATATATAGAAATTTATATATCATATTCATATGCATACATACATACATACATACATACATACATACACACACACATATATATATATCTTTCACATGCATACATACACACACACACACACACACGCACATATATATATATTGATTTGTTATTTATTAATCCAATATATTTCTATCATTTTAAACATTATTTTCAGTTGATACCCTTGTCTGAGTAGTTGGTTAAAAGCAGATCTAAGGATGGTTTCTCCAGCAAAGGTGAATGGAGGTTTGAATCCTGTTAGGGGACACATTTTTCTTTAATAATAATTCTCAAATGTCCTGGCCATTACATGAAAATAAATATGCTATTTAAAAAGAATAGACGGAGCATCTACTCAAATATGGGTATCCACTAAAAACAGTGTTTAAATTGATAAATCAATACACACACACACACACACACACACACACACACACACACACACACACACACATATATATATATATATAGGCATATTATTCAAAATTTGTCTATACTGATGAGTGAAGAATATTAACTTTCGGAGACATTTTGTTGATATAAGCATATATGTGGATGTATAAATCAACATAAACTGAAGATTGCTTGAAATGCTGATCATTGCTATGCAGAGCTGATTTCTCTCTTGACACTACTTATATATATATAAATATATATATATATATATATATATATATATAATAATAATAATAATAATTTTTTTTTTTTTACCCTACCCAACCTTAGCAAAACCTCTCAGAAGATGATGAATCTATTGATAAGAATTAACTCTCTGACCACTTAATGAAGAAAAATAGTCTAGCCACTCCCATAATAACAAATTTTGTAACGGACCATGCCTAAAAACACACGTAAACCGAGAGATAGCTTATTCCTAAAATTTCGCTTGAAGATGAAACGGTACTAAACACCTCAATTCAACTTAATTTTAATAATTATTTGGATGGTTTTGGCTCTCGTTTTTGAAACATGAGAACTCTTATGTAGCAAAGGAATCATATTTTTAAACAAAAAAATATTATTATAATAAAGCTCTACTTCTGTATGGAGCACTGTCTTCTTAAAAATAAAAACAAAAATACTAAGGAACTCCAGATTATGCACCCAACGTGTTTTTTTCTATTTTCTGCATACCTGCGCACTTATACATATATATATATATATACTGGTTTCGAAAAACCCTCGAATTTTTGATTTGCCAATAATCAAATCAATCTTGAGGGAAAAAAAGGTTTTAAAAAAAGAAAGAGCTACAAACATGAAAGTCTGTTGAAAAAAAACGCACAGATGCAGGTTTGAAGCCCAAAGAATAAACCCCAATACGAGTAAACAAATATCTATATATATATATATATATATATATATATATATATATATATATATATATATATATATATATATATATATATATATATGTGTGTGTGTGTGTATATATATATATATATATATGCATTCCACAAAAGTGAAAGAGTCTGTTCTTTTATCATTAGTCTTTTCAAAATTTTAGGGATGATGTTGAATAATTAAAAATCTTTCAATTAAAATCTGTTATTTATTATGAACATTTATTTTTTTTTATCAAAATTTCTTTCTGTCTTTTTGCCTTGAGCTGTGCTAAGCTCTGCTTAGCAAATATCAATTTTACTTCAATCTGGTATTAGCTTTTTGTTACATAGCTTGAAGACACATACTACAAACAATATAACAGAAAACAACTTTTATATTTCCATGTCCATTCAGATGGTCGATCATGACTCATCACAACTTCCTTACTTTCTGTCTTTCTCTTTCTGCTCTCAATTCAACTTACTCTTCTACCAAAACTTGTTCTCTTTACAGTTCATATTCTCCATTACCAAAACTCTTTTTTACAATTGTTATTCTCTTATACCAATTCTGTTTCACTTTAAAGTTCCTATTTCCCATCATCATTAATATTTCTCTTTCCATTTGCAATACTTATTTTGTTTACCAATTCTTTTTCTCTTTATATTTTCTATTCTCCCATACCATTTCTCTTTCTCTTCCCAGTTCCTCTTCTCCATTGCCATTTTCACTTCTATTTCACTTCATGGTTTGGATTTTCAGATACCAATAATCTTTCTCTTCACAGTTAATTTTTTCTATTAACATTTCAAATTCTCATTGTCTTTACAGTTCTTTTTTCTTCCTTACCAATACTTTATCTCTTTACAGTTCCTATTCTCCTTCACATTACCATTTCTCTTTCATTTGCAATTCTTATTCTTTCTTACCAAATCTCTTTCTCTATACAATCCCTATTTTTCATTGCCATTACCAATTCTCTTTCCTTTTATAGTTCTTATGTTCCCATACCAATTTCCTTCTTTTCTTCTTTTTCTTTCTTTTTCTCTGTACAGTTCCTATTTTCTGTTACCATTACCAATTCTCTTTCACTTACATTTCTTTTTCTCCCTTACTAATACTATTTCTCTGTACAGTTCCTATTTTCTATTACCATTACCAATTCTCTTTCACTTTCATTTCTTTTCTACCTTACCAATGTTCTTTCTTTTTACTGTTAGTATTTTCCATTATTGCACTTTTTGTTGCATTTCTTTTTCATCTTTACAATCTCTTTTCTCTTTCCAGTTCTATTTCTGCTGCCTATTTACTAAACCACATCTAGTAGGTTACTTTCTGTTTGCCTCTTCCTACTCTTACCTTCATTATAAATACTTATTCTTCACATGCAGCCTGTTTTTTCACAGTAGTGGTTGCAGATTATGTGAATAATTTTTCTTTATAAATCTATTCCTCCTAGATTTTCCTGAAACTCCTCATGTCTAATCACATGTCTTTCTATACTGATTATAAAATTTACATTTCTTGAACAAATCTACACTGTTCTTGCATTATTTTTATTTTGTTATGGTCTCTATGCATTAGACTTTTATTCTTTTGTTTAATTTTAAAACCGAACTAAGTTAATTTTCTGGATGACTTCACATTCCTTTGTAAGTAATTACTTTAGTTGTGTTATGAAGATTTGTTCTGCTATCTTTCAGCATTTCATAAGTGTCAAATCATATCATTTTAATCACCAAAGTTAAGCAACACCAAGCTTGGTCTGCATGTAGATGAGTAACCATTTTGGAATTCCAGGTGCTGTAAGCTTGGATGTGTAGTGAATAATAATGTGTAGTGTAGTGAATAATGGCTTAGATTTTAAAGTGGAGTTCCAAATCCTGTTGTGTTTGTTATGTTCACTTATCTGCAAATACCATTGGAAAAGGTATGAATCCATTTGTTTCCCCAGCTATAGGTTAAATAGTAGGAGTTATTTCCAAAAAATTTTTATAATAGGAAATTATGTTCTGGTTTTAAATTACCTATAAAAGATTGATAAACCTTAAAAACAAATCAAATAAATCAATTATGTTCTTTTTACAACCCCCACCCTGATACTGATAATTACTTGTGTGCATATACAGTACTATTATCATCATGATTACATGAGATTCTCAGGAGTAATGTTACATTTTATTCCCTCCTGAGCTTTGTCAGCTACTGTTAAGTAGCGTGTGCATGTGCGTGTGTGTGTGTGTGTGTGTGTGTGTGTGCAACTCTAGACCCGAATCAAATTGTAGACTTTAGTTTCCCATGTATGATGCCTCAGAGTCTCTCCTCAATGGCTTACAGTCATATTACAATGAAAACATTGATTCTCTTTTGATCACTAAAACTAAGCAGTATCAAGCCTGGTCAGTACTTAGATGGGGGTCTGCTTGGAGATTGGGTATGGTAAACAACCTCATACAATCCCAAATATATTTTGGCTTTAAATAATCTGCAAAGTGTTGATAAACAATAAAAATACAAATCCATCAACTCATATCTCTGGGGCAATTGTTTATCTAAATATATCTGTCATATATTTCTTTCCCACATCCTTGGTAAAGCTGGACCAGTTACTCACGGCTGCACTTGGTGGCTAGGTGGTCACCTCTCAGGTCAATCCTAGCTTCTCTGAAGTCATTTCTGGCATCCTCTAGGATAAAACACAGATTAACGCTACAATTTCCATATCAAATAACGTCCTTTTCAGTTTCACTAAGTAGGCTTCCATTTGACAGTTGCCAGTAAAAATTCAAATTGCTAATTATAAAATATATACAGGTAGAAAGCAAAAAAAGAACAATCTTAAAACGAAAAAGAAAATATGCCACAAAGATTGAACACATTAATTTGAAATCCATTGAGTGACAAGAAGGTAGAGAAATTTTCAATACAAAAAAAACATGAATGATCTATAGTATTAAAATTTGAGGTAAGACTGGCACCCATGAAGATTGAATAGAAACAAAACAGCAGAGGAAGATGAGATTGGAATTGAGATGCTGACAGCCTCAGAGGATTTTGGGATGGATAAAGTTATCAAAATAAAAAATGATACACAAAACACTAGTGAAATACCAGAAGACCTCAGTATATTTGTCTTTATAATACTACCAAAGAAACCAGGTGCAAATAAAACTGACTCCTTCAGACAATCAGTTTGATGAGCGATATGACTAAGCTTATAATTTGGAATATCAATAATAGATCTCATAACAGAATTAGATCAAAAATCAGGCAAAATCAATGTGGCTTTGTTCAAAGGTGGAAAAAGAATGCAATTTTTATTCTTAGAATGCTATTATATCAAGAAATACAAATGTAGAAAGACCTATACTTATGTTTTATAGATTACACTAATGAATTTTATTGGGTATGATAAGAAGAGTTAACTTTTTAATCAATTCACCAAGCAAGGAAATAAAGCCACTAAGATGCAAAAGTTACTGAGTGTTAGAGAATATGTCAAAAAATACTATCAAGGAAAGAGGACAGAAAGAGAACCAGAATTAAAAAGACAGCAGATAACGATTGACGTTACATTTAAATTTTGAAGATTAAAGTTGAGTTGTAAACAAGAAGCTGGTAAAGGGAGTTCCACAAGCAAGAAATGCAAGAGAAGAAACTTAGAATAGATCTTACAGTTACATCTAACCATTCCAAATCTAAAATGATGAAATCTTGGTGCCAATCTAGTACTGTTCTTAAATTCATAAAGAGTAGGTACCATAATATTTATTTTGAGAATATGTAAATGTGACACAAGGTCAAAGTGGGGGATGGGGAAGGGTGTCTTATCTTAAACTTAGCTAGCTACAATTACTGACCCAAACATACCACAATATTCCTTACACCAAAACAAGACCTTCTTACTTACCATTCTTACTACAGTCACCATAATACCTCAAGTCTCTATGAAGTCTTAATTAGTTCTCATATGAATAAAAATACCATATGGGAAAGTTCATTCAGAACAATTACTGTTGAGGGATCCTCCCCTCTTTACACAAATGGACTCACCCAGTATATACATATACTACTGCTACGTGAAGACCCGACAGAGCAAGACAGAGAACAGAGGAGTGAAAGGTTGTAGGTAACCGGAAGAGTGAGAGTAAGGTAACAGACAGGCAGAATGAACGTAGTGATCAAGAGTCACAGTGAGTGAGCACATAGACTCAGTAAGACGTCATACAGTGATACTTCAATACCAAAGACTGTTAGATATTTTGCTACTAACCCGTATTCCTGGAACTACTAACTTGCATTACCAGTTTGTATTATTAATACATTATTTTCCTATATTCATTCTTGGCATTTGTTATTTATTGGTACCGGATTTCATCCTGGAATCCACAACAAATACCATTAAAGAATTTATAGTAAAGGCATAGGGAAGGTATGTTGCAGCAGGGGCGGTGGTGACAGAAGCCAAGATGCCAATGATATTGCAGATTCCTTGTAGGATTTTATCAAGAATCTCTAAATATACAGCAGGAGCAACAGATGATCATGTGTAGCAGCAATTTTCAAAGCATGCATCAATGGTAGAGTTATAAATGTGTAAGATGCAAGATATGTAAGATAAATATGTAGACTTATAAGACATGAAAAGCCATTTGAAATATTAAAGAAGATTTATATAGGATACTAGCAGTAGAGTCCAGTGTTGCCCGGGGATGTAACAGTAAGAGATAGATCAAGTATCGACCATCATAAAGACTGAAAAATAAAATTGACAAAGATTATTGTTTAAGGTTGACGGACACGCATGTCTTAATTAGTTTTTTTTTTTACAAATTGGTCAAAACTAAACTCAAACAAAAACATTGTTTTCACTCATTATGGATCTACCGATTGAATAGAATTTTATTATAAGCAATTGTCTTGTAAATGGAATTTTTAAAGCATTTTGAATGTAAAAATAAAGAAAAAAGTGTGCAAGACAATAAGAAACACTACCTGCCAAAAAAAAAGTGAAGTTTTGTTGAAATCGGTTGAAAAATGTAGGAAATCCGGTCGAATATATAAACGTACAGACACACACACAATCTGCGTTTTATAATAAGTAAGATTATCTAACAAATCTTATTCATTTAGTAGCCTTTCTGTAATCTTTTACAATTTATGATTTTTACTTATTGAATACAGTAAAAAAAAATTGGACACCATGTGTATTTAAAGTAGTTTCCGGTTATTTTTAGTTAGGAGCACTTGTGTAGGTTTAGATTTCATTTGTTTACTTTTTGTGTGTCGTTCTCTGAAAAAAACGCTGAGTCACCGGAAGTTAACGGCATTCGGACGTTTGAGCAGCCGGCAGTAACTTCTGGCCATAAGCAATACACTTAACCATGCTTTCAAATTGATTTCATGCAAAAACAATTGTGTTTTTTCAATTTTTGGTGCTGTCAGAACCACCGCAAGGTAATTTTATGAAGTTTTGTTGATATCAGTTGAAAAATGTAGGAAATCCGATCCAATATATAAACGTACAGACACACACACACACACACACACACACACACACAATCTGCGTTTTATAATAAGTAAGATTAAAATAATCTGTAACCCTTACTATGAATAAACAGCTTGTATTTGGTTAGGAAATATGCAAAAAATATACTGACTTATTTAACCTGCACAGTGAGATGATCCTAAAAGAATTGAAATATTTCTTCAATATACAGTGTGCGATGGGAAAATTGTCACCATTTTATATTTTTAATTTCAATATGTGTAATGTTTGTTTTTGATTTTGTTGAGAGCCCAGTATAGTAGTGTCAATTGAGCACCATCTGTGAGAAAAAGAGCACCATGATGCAATTCACTTCACAAAGGGCCTCAGACTCAACATGGAGGCCTACATCAAGTGCCTTGAGGAGGTAGTGCTGTCCTAGCTCAAGAGTGTGGCTGCTGGAAGACCCTATGCCTGGTAACAGGAATGTGCACCATGACATACAAGCAGGAGAACCCAGTCATAGCTGTCAGACAATTTCTGTGACCACATCACCCCTTACATTTGGCCAACTAACTTGCCTGACTGTAACCTCCTTGATTATTATGTGTGGGGAGCAGTTAATAGAGAGACTAACAAAATATCTTGTAACACCAAAGATTATCTGAAGGCAAGCATTTAATAACTTAAAAAGGTGACTGTCCATAAGAGTTGTAGGATATTCCAAAATCGTCAGAAGGCAGTTGTTGAAGCCAATGGCACTTTCATTGAATAAAATTACACTTTTAATATTTCAAGATATTTTTATGTAATTTTGGTAAATGTATCTGTTAAAATGTGATGTCAGTGTTACTTTTGCATCATTTAGGTGACAACTTATCCATCGCAACCTGTAGAAACAAAGTAACCTTCACCTATGAACAGTGTCAGGACCTCCAGGAGATGTATGCAACAATGGATAGCAGTGTATATTATATATTCTTCTCAAATGTTTGTATATGTAGGAAAACTTTTATCAGAGGCATATATATATATATATATATATATATATATATATATATATATATATAATTTTTTTAAAAAAAATTATAACATAAGTATGTTATAAAATCACTAAAAATAGCCATTTTGTTTCAATACACTCTGTGTCTTATCAAGTGATGATGTTGAAAAGAAAATAATCTGATTATGATTATTTTCTTTTCAACATCATCACTTGATAAGACGCAGAGTGTGTTGAAACAAAATGGCTATTTTTGTAGTGATTTTATAACATACTTATGTTATAATTTTTTTTATAAAAAATAATTATATTTGGTCTACTTTGTATTGAGCACTCTTTAAGAATAGTAATTGTTGGTTATTGAATTCATTCTGTATATACCAATTATATACTTGGGTATATATATATATATATATATATATATATATATATATATATATATATATATATATATAATTGAAAGTTTTAATTTATAAATTTGCTGAAGGAAGTGATCAAGAACAATAAGCAATAATTAAATAGAATAATTATAACAATATACTGTAATAAGATGCCTTGCAAAAACTAAACAAAGTAAGTAGAAAAAACACCAAAGGGCTCAGCTGTAATATCATCATTTTTTTCATTTTATTCATTATTCAACAATAGTTGGGATCATCAAGCAATGAGAATAATCCGTTTTTTTAGCTGTATAGTATGGGGTATGCCAGGACTACGTACAGTTTTGAATTCAGAGTTACTTTCTCCTAGATTGGTTGCCACTCAAGGCTATAGAACACAGTCTGTCCTTCTATTTACCCATAGCTGCGGGGAAAAGAAGAGGATTCATACCTTTTCCAAGGGTATTAGCATGTAAGTGAATATAATGGATTCGACTGGAATTTGAACTTGGCTCTCTGATTCCTCAATCTGAGCTGCTATCCATTGCTCCACCGTGTCTCTTACTTGTAGTATCAATATGTAATATCCATGCTTTTATATGGCAGTGAATGTTGGACAATTTCCTTATAGATAAAGAGGAAACTTGAAACAACAGAGATGTGACTCTATAGAATAATGGACTGAACATAAGCGCAAACAATGAAGTTTTAAGGAAAACGGAAACAAAAAGAACATTTCTACTTATAATCAGAGACATTTGAAATTTCTAGGACACTTAATAAGGAAAGTGGGTTTGGAAATTCTGACACTCACAGGACATATTAAAGGCAAGAGGGACAAAAAGAAATGTAAGCTGCCTAATGAGCTTGTGGAAATGGATGGCAGAACAAGGACTCTGAGAGGGATATTAAACAGGGGAAGATTGTTAAGAGCTACAATGGATAAAATGTTGTGGAGAACCATGAAGCAAATAAAAAAAGATGACTTAATTAAATGTCATGTGTTTGAGAGAAGATTTATTCTTATTGTAGAACTTAGTAAAGCAGAGCTAACAATATTTTCATTTCCTATGACAAATACATATCAATACAGGCAAAAATGGGGGGGGGTTAAGTTCCATGCGGGCATGTCTGACAAAGACAGTCATATTCAGTTTTTTTGTTAGCAGGACAACAACTTAGCATATCCAGATACAGACCTCTCTGCAACTTGTCCAGATCTTGGTCTTTGTCAACTGTTTCATCTCAATAAAAATGATGGAAAAACCAGCAGTCAGCAGTTTGCTTTTGGCGAAATTCACTTTGCTGTTATTATAGATTCAGTGTCTTATAAAGATGTTCCCTTCGCACATTCATATACTATCTGCCAGGCTGTAATTTTTGAGGCAGTGGCCTCACTTATCATTATTCAATTAATATTTTGCCTGTTCATGTTGAAGAGATTGAATTTAATGTCTTTTGGTGGGAAGTCCATATTTCCATCAGGACCAGGTTTTGTTGTATGCTGGAAGTATTTTTATTATTTTTAATTTTTATTTAATTTATTTTATACAACATTTTTATTTTATTGTTTTATTTTATTTATAATTTTCATTATTATTATTATTATTATTATTATCATCATCATTATTATTATTATTATTATTATTATTATTATTATTATTATTATATATTTTATTTATTTATAACAATAATAATATACCTACATTTTCAAAAAAAAAGCACACTACACAATTATAATTAGTGCTTTGTGAGTAAAATGGAGTAGTGTTAATACCCTTGCCAACCATCCTGACTCTTGCAATCACTACTCCTAGCATGTACTATCCAGATACCACCAGTGTCAAAATAGATTAACTATTACCAATCTTTCTTCAAGATATTTGAGTCAAAGAGGCACGTAATACTGCCACATTTTGGTCCTTATACAAGACTTATGTAACTTTATATTAGTGAGGAAAGGCTACCAACTTCAATAAGCAACCCATGTAATGTCAAACTAAATAAAATGATCCATTAAGTCAAACCAGATGAGTGTGCTTACTAAACCCGACATACAGACTGCAATGATGATTATGATGATGATTTTAGTTGTGTGAATGACTGTATCTGATTTGAAATTGTTCATAATTGAGTTACTAAATGAGATTCTGCCAGTCCTTCAGAGAAATCAATCTCTGCTTGTAAATATCTGCAAATGTACCAGCCCCCTATGTCCCTGACCTTGTTATTCAAAATTCTACACTTCACCATTTTAGTCACCTACAGCCGAACCCAGAAATAGACAATTCAGAAGTTTTAATTAGTAATACTCTAAAAATGATATGGGCAGTTCAGATATGCTAATAACTAACCATAAAGAGATTTTGTTTAAGTGAAAAAAAGAGGAAATTCTTAAATTAAGGGATGTAAAACAAACAAGGCAAGGGTCTTGTTGAGGCTGGGGTGGGGGGATTGTTCCTAAAAATGTTCCTTAGCCATTAAATTTTTGTTTTACTTTTAATCAAAATTGTTCATTTTCAATAAAAATTTACTAATATAAATTTGCCTTCATTTTTTTTAGCATTTAAATAAGTAAAGATAATTCCTTATCTTTATTCCTAAATCTATTCAGTCTAATATCCTCATCCTTGTTAGCTTTATCTCTACATTTTGGTTGATGCATTCTTTGGCCTTCCTCATTGTCTGAAATTCTCACATGAATCATTATCATTATTCCTCAAATTATTTGGACTAACATCCTCATCCTTGTTGGCTTAATCTCTACATTTTGGATGATGCATTCTTTGGCCTTCCTCATTGTCTGAAAATCATACATGAATCATGTACATTATTCCACAAATTGTTTGAACTAATATCCTCATCCTTGTTGTAAGGGCTGATGTCATTACAGAAATTGTCTGACAGCTGTGACTGGGTTCTCCTGCTTGTGTGGCATGATGCAGAGTCCTGTCATCAGACATAAGTTCTTTCAGCAGCAATGCTCTTGAGCCAGGGCAGCACTACCTTCTCAAGGCACTTGATGTAGGCCTCTGTGTTGAGTCTGAGGCCCTGCGAGAAAATGAATGGAGACATAATGTTGCCATCACTAGTGATCACTCGAAGCACCTTTGTAATCACCATTAAACTCATCTACCTCTTCTTGAATCTTCTGCACTGTCTTCAGGCTGACACTGTAGTAGAGTATGCCATTTCTAAATTTCTGGCGGAGCGAACTGCATCTCACAGATGGTGCTCAACTGACCCTACTGTACTATGCAGCTGACAAAATCAAAAAGAAACGAGACAGGTGCAAAATAAAACATATAAAATGGCGACAATTTAACCATCGCACTTTGTGTGTGTATGTGTGTATGTGTGCGTGTGTGTGTGTGTATATATATATATATATATATATATATATATATATATATATATATATATATATATATATATATAGGTAACTATACTGTCTCGAAAAAAACCTTCGATTTTTGATTTGCTAATAATCAAATCAATCACGAAGTTAAAAAAGGTTTTAAAAAAAGAAAGAGCTAGAAACATGAAAGTCTGTCGAAAAAGTCACACAGATACAGGTTCAAAGCCCAAAGAAAAAACTCCAACACGAGTAAACATCTAACTAAAAAGAGCTCAATACAATTGTAGAGCAGATCTAGTCAAACCTAGTGAGCCAGACAAACCTACCCAGGTTTCACCTAAGTGGATCATCATATCTGTGTGTGTGTGTATATATATATATATATATATATATATATATATATATATATATATATATATATGTGTGTGTTTATGTATTTATATATATATATATATATATATATATATATATATATAATACGTCAAAATACTAAATATGGTAAGAATTTTATAAGAAAGATGTTGGTATTTCAGAAGACTTGATGTCACTTAACTTCTGGCAAAAACCACTTATAAGATTTGGTAATAAAGAGATAATGATAGAATTAATCATCATAGTAATTATAATAACAAAAATAATGAAAGAAGCCAAAGAAATCCAAACATTACAGAGAAAAATCCTCTGTTAAAACTTAATCCTCTTTGAAATGAAAAAGAAAAACGGAAGAGAAATCTGTTGGCTTGTTGTTTCTCCTTTGGTTTTTGCCTGTGGAAATATGTGATTTGAAATCTTATCAAAACTGACACAGTCATCTTGCCAATAATTACTAAGTGTTAAGTTTCAGAGTCTGACAGTCAGCATTTTCAAATCGGTTCATATTCTTTAGGTTTTAATGATTTTTCTAATTGCAAAGTTACTTGTGGAATTAATACTGTAAAAATAAAATGACTACAAGATTGAGTGCCTTGCAATTGTAGAATATGTGCAGTAAGGCTTAACTGCCACTCAAGGTAGAGATTTACTGAATGGTGATATTGTAAAGGCTATAAGGAAAGAGTAAGTGTTGCATATTTTGAGGATATGTGGGATAGTTAACGGTTGATACTAGACTTGAAGAGGTTAATATCGTTATGATTAGGGAAGCATCATCTTTGGAGTCTGTTCCACAATGCAACGGTTTTGGGGAAGTAGCTGTCTGAATGGAACTTCCTCCTTACCAATGGTATATGAAGCTTCTTTTTTACCAATGGTATATAGAAGGAATGAGGATTGAGATGGTCTGGCAGAAATGGAGCAGTAATACTCTGTTTTTGGTATGATCTGGTTTTCTTAGAGATAGAACATGGCAGTAGGAGTCAGATACTTTTTGCAGCAGTACAGGAAGTTGATCATTTCTGCTGTATCTTTTATATAAGAGTTCCACTTGATGTCTACTTTGAGTTTGTGCCCTAATAAATATTAGGGGCAAGGAGCAACACTATATCATGACTGGGAAAGCACAGGTGAATTGTACCTGTTTGCCTGTTAAAAAGAAAATATAAAAAGAAAATAAGTAAAAGCAGTATTAATAATAACAAGGTATTTAAAAACAATAACAGCATAAAAACAATATAAGAATAAAAAAGACTTTTCATATATACTAGACCTCCCATAAACATATTGGGTTTCTTTAAAAGCAGTTCATGATACAAAATGATGAGGTAGGAATATTATCAGTTTTATTATTAATTACTCATTTAAATTTGTATTTAAAGGTGGTAATAGAAGGTTTATTTCTCCACTGAGCTTCATGTTTAACAGATTCCATGAATGTTTGGAGTAATAGTTTTGTAGTATCATATGCAAATTAGATAGACAAGTATAAATAGAGAACAACTGGTGAACATGGTGGGGTTATGCCTAGCAAACCTGGTTGCTATTCAGGACTGTACTACAACTACTATTATGCAGAGAGATATGCAAAATATAACAAGCTTAAAGCAGGGATTGTTATTTTCAAAATAATAAATATATTTTTTTGTTATACATACTAGTTTCTTCATTGCTTTTATTTTAAAAAATAGCAGCAAATCAACATACATCTATTTATTTATTTATTTACCATCAAGTCATGTGACATATATAAGCTCTTCACCATTCAAGTTGTTATTTATAAAAAAAATGTGCTAATGTAGTGTAGTAATTTGTATAAATATATGTTCAGGTCGGTAGGTGAAAATAAATCTTGTTTAATAAATAAACGAAGGGCCTCCTCAAATATGAGTATCCACTAAAAAGAAATTTTAAAGTGATACAAATCTGTTGGTTTAATAAAAATCCCTTTAAAAAATCTCTAAGTTTTGTTATGCACATTTATATTTATAATATTGTTATGGTCCAATTCCTCATACCATGGTGATAGTCCAATATAGAACCAATAAAGAAGAACTTGAACACAGATATGGAATAACACAGATATATTACAAATAGGAATATATACAGAGAAGTAGAAAGTGTTAGTACGAACAATCAGGTTTAGTAGTAATTGTTTGAACACAACTCTGTTCTGGACTGCCTCTCACTCGACTGGCTGACTCGCTCACTCTGACTGACAGACTTCAGATATATTACAAGCAGGAATATATACAGAGAAGTAGAAAGTGTTAGTATGAACAATCAGGTTTAGTAGAGAGAACAATGTAGTCTCAATCAGTATCACTATTCCAATGTCTTGCAGTAATTGTCTGAATGCGACTCTGTTCGGAGTGCCTCTGACTCGATTGACTGACTGACAGACACCTGACGGACTTCTGACGGACCTCACTCCAAACTTCAGACTGAACAGTATTTAGTCACTCGCCCCCACGAGGGTATCATGTGGCACAAGGCCGGTTTAACTTGGGATCTCCGAGCCCATGGGCTCAGCCAAAAATATGCCCTTTTAACCAGTATGAACGGGTTCAGGGTCGTTTTACCTTCAGCGTAGCCTCATTCAGGTTCCTCCTCGTCCAAAGGCAGAGAGTTCAACCGATCAGCCGGTCGCCCGACTTCAGGCTGAACGGTATTTAGTCAACCCCCCCACGAGGGCATCATGTGGCACAAGGCCAGTTTAACGTGGGATCTCCGAGCCAATAAAGAAGAACTCTAACACGGCATATCAAAATTAATGGGTTATTGAATGCCAACAGGATTTTTTTGTTTGTAATATTTTTTTTCAAAAATATAGTGTTGCTAATTTTATTTTCAAAAATGTATTGCTTGTAATATTTCTTTTCCAAAAATGTATTTCTGGTAAAATATTTTTTTTCAAAAAAAATACTGCTGGTAAATATTTTTTTTCAACAAGTATTGCTGTTTTTTTTTTCTCCTCAAAAATTCATTGCTGGTAATAATTTTTACAAAAATATATTGCTGATATTAAAACCTATTTTTACAGTTTCACAGCGTTTTGACCCCAGTTTTGGGTTAACAATTTGCCCTTAGCTGGGACCATAACAGGTGCTACAACCCAGGGTCATGGTGGACATGGGAACACCAGAAATTAAGAGGAAGAGAGTTGAACCGAACAGTCGCTTAGAAAGTGAGCGAATGACGATATTCAGTCACCCCACCCCACGTATCATGTGGCACAAGGCCTTTTTAACGTGGGAATTCTGAGCCATTTTTTGCACAAATAATTGTTGGAATATAATATGCAAATGTTTGTTTATATATACGGATTGATATAAGAATGTGTATTGAAATCAAATACTGAATTTCCTGTTAAAAATGGTGTAAAAACAGAAAAATGACTCTTGTTTAATTTTAATGAAATTTGGTTCTGCATTCAGCAAGAGGTCAAGGTATAATACACTCCTAAATTGGTTGAGTTTTTATGTATCATTTAAACTGTATCTTGGCAATACACATATATACAGGATTAGTGTTTTAGTAATGAATGATGGACTCTTCCATCTTGTAAATATTATAGTTAGACAGGAGAGTCTATCATGCATAAAATAGGCAGTTACTTTTTAATTACCTTGAAGATATATATATATATATATGAAACCAATAGATATTCTATATCTGTTAAATTTAATAATAATTATTTCTAATATAGGTATATCCTTTTACAAATGTAGTTGTTGTGTGTATAATTTTGGCAAAATTCATGTTTTGTTGTCCCAAATTTTCAACTCATATGTGTCATCATCATGAAAGTAAGAGAAAAAAGAAAACTGCTTTTTAAGAAGATTACGTGGTTTTGTTTTGAAAATGTTTGAAAACTAAATTGAATGAAGCTCAACAAATTAAGTCACTTTTGATATGCATTCAGGAAAACATTGTATCAGAGCTTTTTTACTTATGGACTGTTGGTCAAGGTGAAGAAAAGAATCAACAAATTTAATCCCAAATATACAAGATTATATATATATATATATATATATATATATATACAAGATTATATATATATATATATATAAATATATATATATATATATAGCTAATATTAGTGGTAAATATACACATACATATGCAAAATATACAAATATATATATATACATAGGTGCATACACATACATGTATATTTTTTGAATAAAAATTCCAAGAAGATAGAATCCAGGTAGAACTCAATGTCTAGGACAGAGTAAGGATATAATAAAAAGGCTTAAACACTAATATTCCATCGTCATAATTTATTCCATTGGAATCATAAATACAATCCAATTCATCAGACCTACAAATTCAAAAAGAAAACAGAAAAAAACAACTCCGGAAATAAAAATAGAGTTTAAAGAGAGTGTAAGTATGAGAGTGTGGGACGAATGTTAGAGCTAAAGGTAACAGACGAAAGAAGGTGGGAGATTAAACCTTAACAGAGAGAAGTTTAGGAGAGGTGAGTGGAAGGGGGAAATATGAATGTTGTCGGATGTCTAGTGTTTAAACCTTTTTTATATATATATATATATATATATATATATATATATATATATATATATATATGTATGTATGTATGTATGTATGTGTGTGTGTGTAGGTGTGTGTGTGTATGTGTGTATGTTTATGTGTGTGTATTTTCATAGCATATCTTCATTGAAACATGTTTCATTGAATAATATAGACATATTGTGTCTATTTGTTTTATAATGCCTCTAACCTTTTCTCTAATCCATTTCTTGATGTTAAAATGAAATTCATCAAGGAAGGTGCCATAGTTTTTTCTTCCTGAGTACTTTTCATCTCCTCCAAGATCATCCGCATCAGTAAATTACAAAGATAAACTTATTGCAACTACAATAAAAATCTCCATTTATTTGTGATTGGGATTTTTAAAAAACGCGAGGGAATATGCTCTGTTATAATTATTTCAAAATTTAAAATTTATCTGTTGTAGTTATATAATTTTTTGCAAAACAAGCATTGAAATATAAGGGAGCTGACCAGAAATTGGTAGAAATGTAAAATGGCATTAAGCGTTTGTTATATGCACTTTAATATGTTGTTGCTATATTCATAATAAATTTTGTTTAATGTTGGTTGGTTGATTTTGATATAGAGGGCCTCAAGAAGTTGAAGTTTTTGTTTATTACTTTCATGGTGTAGTATGTTGGTGTTGTCAACAAGTATTTTCCTTTATTAATTTTTCGCTAACCTTGTCCTCCTTTGTGACGTTCAATGATTATATCTTGCATATCTCTTCTTTAATTCTTTAGTTTTTGCCATTTTTAATCCTTGAATTGTAGAATGCACATCAAAGAGTCAGATGATTAGTAGCACTATCTTGTAAACAATTGTGTGCTTCTCTGATTGGTCAGAGATAACATTCCAATACTATCAAAAATTTGAATATTTAAAGTCTTTTAAAATACAATTTTTCAATTGGAAATTTGAAAAAAAAGTGTCATGTATCTAATACTTTTGCATAGGGTAATTTTGAACTTTGATAAAAAAAATGGATTCAACCATGAGTTTTTAATTTTCCTTCCAACCTAAACAACTTTATGAGATATTACTTACCAAATATCAGGCAAAATGGCGAACATAAACTAGAGTTATAACAGAAAATAACATGTATCCAATACTTATGCATGTCATTGTATATATACACAAAGGTGAGCTGAAAAGTTCATAGGCTGACAATGAAGGAGTGATGCTTGAGCTGTGAAATCTTACATGCATTAATTTCAACTCTTCTTATTAATAACTGTATTTGCTTCTTCTTTCATTCCTTCTTAGTCAGCCAATGACCTTTTCAGCCCACCTTTGTACATATTATATTGTGCATTTAGGTAACAATCCATATTTAATACATCTTTCATTGGGCAAGGTATTTTCATTTAGTGTTTTTACTGTTTTTCTGGAATTAATTAAAATTAAAATGGTCCAAGAATTTCTTGATTCTGAGTGCTTTCAGCTAAACTGTCCAAGGATCATTTTTTGTTATTTTTTTGTTATTGATTTTTTAAATGTTGAAAATAGATAACTTGCATTATTTACATTATTTGGACTGTTATCCTCATCTTCATTGCCATATTCACAACGTTTCATCCGTTATGACTAGACCCAAAGAGTTGTGAGTTCAATACCAGGCCACAGCAGTAGTGAACCAAAATTTGGAGAGTTGAGTTAAAGGGAAATAACTAAGACATCTGGAAGAGTCATGGTATGGGGAACTAGAACAATCTACCATGATGGATGAAATAAATGGTTCAATTCAAAATTCCAATTACCTGAAGAAAGCTGGAGTGTCCACCAGCTAAAACGTTGTGAATATGGCAATGAAGTGACGATAAGAATCTGAATAATGTAAAAATACAAGTTGAAACTAGATAACAGATATACACATAAGTACGTCTGAGCTTGGTATGACCATGGATAAAGATGAGGAAGCTCTGTTGACTCATATCAGGAGTGGGGGTGTGTGCTTTATTAGCATATATATCTCTGGAACTCTGAAAGTTGGGAGAGCTACTTGGGGGCCGAGATTTTTCTGCAGAGGAGGGGTGCAAATTCAAGCAGTGTCTTTATTTTTCATACTACCCCATTATCGTATACACAACTTAGGAATGAGCATTTTAGTATAAGTATGTTACTTCACTAAATTAAACAGGATAACTTTTCATTCATAGTAGTGGAGTTCTAATCTATTCTGGTCCTCTTTTCCACTCTCAAGCTGGTGGGCCACAAGAGAGGTTAACTTCAAAACAAAATCAAAGGGTTAATACTAATGTCAATACTAGCAGAACAGTGTAATTTGTCTGCTCTGATTTTTTTTCGTCTACAAAACTTAGAAAAGGGAGGGGGCCAAACGAAGAGCCAGCCAAAAATTCTGGGAGGACATTGGCCCCTTCTGCCCCACCCTGTAGAATAGCCACTGCTTGGACCAATTTGTATAGTTTTCTGGCACATTCCAAAGGTGTCGCATGATGAGATTACCTCCCCAGGTCAATATCATCAAGAAGTCACCTTCGTAAAAATCAACCCGTGATGAGATTTGAACTTGTGTATTACAGTTTGTAACCCAACATTCTAACCATTCAGCCACATGCTCACTACACACACACATGTATATATGTGTGTGAGTGTGTGTGTGAATATATATATATATATATATATATATATATATATATATATATATATATATATATATATATATATATATATATATATATATATATATATATGTGTGTGTGTGTGAAAGTGTTTATAAATAAATATGTATAATTATTTATATATTATATGCATTACTTATTAGAAAGCGCTCAATATCAGAGATAGAGCTAACATATTTGGTTGGATAGATGTGAGTTTATGCTGACGATCGCAAAGCATGTAACCCAGGGTCACAAACTCACATCTATCCAACAAATATATATATATATATATATATATATATATATAAAAGAAACAATAAGATATATAATCCTATGTTCTTATAGATATTTTTATTTTTACAAAATAGGGCTCAATGTGAATTTACAGAGCATTAATATTATAAATTAATTGATTTAAAATATGTTTTTTTTCGCTTTATATATATATATATATATATGCATTATATATTTTCACGCTATATATATATATATATATATATATATATATATATATATATATATATATATCTGTGTGTATTTGTGTATGTTAGGTTTTAGCCTAAAATGAACATTCTAACCACTCAGTCATGTGCCTATTATTCATATGCACATACACACACACACACACACACACACACACACACACACACATATGAAGATCAAATGTGTGTATATTTGTAAATGTGCATCTGTGTGTGCATTTGTGCATGCTAGTTTTTAACCTATGTATTCTGTTTGGAAAGCAAACATTCTAACCACTTAGCTTTCTGCCCATTACACACACACACACACACACACACACACACACACACACACATATGTGCGTGTGTGTAAAGAGAAAATGTCTATATATATATGTATATATGTATTTGTGTGTGCATCTGTGCATATTAGGTTTTACAAAAACTAGAAAATTTAAGAAACAAAAGGAAAGTAAAATTAATAGAAAATGAGCTTTTGTATGTGCATGGTGGAGTGATTTCAGGCAACATGTCACAAGAATGAATTTAGTGCAAAGAGAAATTATTGGATTCTTATCCAGTAGAATGGTTGGCATTCTAACAACAGTTACACTTCCAGGCTTGTTTGGTTTGTGAAAAAGACAGGAACCAGGAAAAAAAATATTAAAACAAAAAACAAAACATTTGTTTCCTGATATTAAGTGTTGTTATTTTTTTTTATATGTTTTTTATGTATATCTTTATTGCTATCTTTAATGAAATGTCATTGCGGATGTTTATATGTAAATTAAATATCGAAGTGGCCTGCAGAAGTTTAGGTCATGTTCTGAAATTATGAATAAAACAGAATAAAATTTGCTTTTTAGAACTGAATTACATTCAATTTAAATAATCTTGTTAGTACAAAATTTTATCAGGGTTTTAAAGACAGACATTTTAAAAGTATGTATGAATATACACAAAAATATATGAAACAATAAGGCAAGGATGAGAATAAAAACTTATTTGCCATAAAGTGGTGAATCAAAAACATATAACAACAAATAAGAAATAACAAAATAAGCCTAGCTGGTTATTGCTCCCCACTCTTCACTGTTCAAGTGAGGACAAAAACACATGTGCTCAATGACTAAAACAGGGAAAAAAAATACTGCCAGAGATTCAGCAGTATAAATGACAGGCAGGTTACATTAAGACCTAACAGCCTTTTCTTAACATAGAAGAATGCTGAGAATACCATGGATGGAACATGTAACTAATGAGAAACTGGAAAAAACACAAAAACATTTATACTATGATTCCAAAAGAGAGAAGTGAAATTTCTGGAGCATATCATGAGTAAAAAAGGTCTGAAAAATTTAACACTCATTGGACATAAGTAGAAGTGAGTTACAAGCTATTATACATTTAGACTGTGGATGAGGCAATAAAAATTGAAATAATCAATACCAAATATTATTAGGGCTTTAAAAACAGGTATTTTAGAAGCATATATAAATGTATATAAAAATATATTTAAAAAATGGAAGGAAGGAAGAAGATATATAAAAAAAAAATTACTCACTTTAAACTGGTGGGTTGAAAAATATAACAGCACGAAAGAAAAAACCAATATGAGATAACTAGTCATTGCTCCTCTCTCTTCAGAACCAATTGAGGACAAAAATGTGTCTCTTAGACAAGGAAAGTAGGAAGAAAGGACTAACAATCAAATGTAAGAAGATATCATGTATGGCTGTGTAAAAAATAAGGTGTTGAAGTAGTGGAAACACTTAGATAACAGACTGTTCTCTTAACAATTAAGGAGAAACAGGCTGAGATGGGAGAAAATGAAAAACTGAATAATGATGAGTGTTGCCACTGCTTCAAAAACCACAGGCAGTATGTAACTTCCAAAACAAAATGCACCAAAAGAATATCTTAACAGGATACCAAATCTCTGATGATAGTAAAGTAGGTCTTGCCAAAAAGCAAACTGCCAAGTGCTATTTTGTCCTGTTGCTTGACATGTTGCTTGACATGTGACAGTTGACAAAAACTCAGATCTAGACAAGTGGCAGAGAGGCCCGTATAGGGATATGCTAAGCTGTTCTACAGTAAACAGAGAATCCTGGATGCGACTGTCTTTGACAGATATGCCTACATGTGACTCAGAACATCTTTTGTGTCAGTACTGTTAAATGTTTGCCACAGGTTGACAAGAAGAGGAACAGCCAAAGATGCAAACTGAAATACTAGCAAATACAGAAATTTTAATATTTGGAAAGAGTTTTAACAGAAGGTAGAAAATAATATCTACCATCCATTTTCTACTATGGTATGATATTTACTAACTGTTCGAAGTATGAAATATGTTAGAGTTAGGGGTTGGGGTTAGGGGTTAGGGTTAGTGTTAAAGGTTAGGGTCAAAGTTAATAAATAGTGAAATGGTTATGTATTAAGAATCATTAACAATTCTTTATAGAAAGAAATAAAAAAATCAACAAATAGTGATTTGATGTAATTAAAAAAACAGTAAACAGGTCATCGTTTTTTTTCCTCAGCATTTTGCAATAATAATGAATGTATCGTCATTTACGGTAGGTCACAAATGCCTTGGTTGATATCATATTATAATAGCACCAAAAACAGTACTGAAATGTTGCAATATATCAATCTTCCTATTTCGCTATGAATGCTGGAAAATTTTGTCAATAAATAAAGCAAAGATGTGGTTCTACAGAAAGATGCTAAGAATGCAATGGGCAGAACGTGTGAACATTAAAGAAGTTTTTAAAAAATGGGAACAAAAAGAATACTTATAGTTAGAATTAGAAGGGGTGTCATGGGTCCTTATCTATAACTACAGAATGAACTCTTCCTAACACTATGTATACTATGCCTCTCAAGAGAGAGGGTCGAATCGCGTCGAGCCGATAGTAGTTCACTCCAAACTAGACTGACAGTCATACTAACACCTTCCACACCTTCGTTATTTCTACTCTTGTGTTCGTGTTGTTCTTCCTTGGTCCTAACCTGGACCATAACAAAGGGTCAGTTGATGTTTTTGGCATATAATGAGGAAAGAGGACTTGGAAAATATGGCACTCACAGGACATATTGCAAGCAAGAGGACCAAGGGAAACAGTGGTTAACAACCTTGTGTAAGTTGCTAGCAGAAAAGGGGGTGGGAGGAATAGTAAAAAGAACATTAGTAAGTAGTACAAAGAGTAGGAAGATGTGGTGAGCTATGATCACTCAGGTTCTCAATGGGTAAATAAAAGTGTCTTCTTATTTTGTTGTGTTTTGGTTGCTGGTCTCACTGAGAGATTGAAACAGATGAAGCACTTGCAGCAGAAAACACACAATGTGCTAAACATCAACTGAATTTGCGACTTTGAAAATTGGATTTTAAGTCTGAGGTCCTCTTATCAATTGAATTACTGATTTACTAGTTCTCTGTTCTGCAATGCGATGTGAAAAAGAATGATGAATGGTTTTTCTGTTTGATGAAGCTGTCACTTGTGGCAAAACCATTTTTATGATTTAGCAATGCAAGCAGAAAAGAGCCGGACGCTCCTGTCTGCCCCAAGAGCATGAGTTAATCATGTCTCATTCCCATGTGTACTCGCAATTTCTGCTTGTGTGTCTGGCTTTCAGCAAAGCATATGACAGTGAAAGGGAAAAACGAAAAGAAGAAAGCTAAAAGTTTATATTTTTGATAAAAGGTGGAAATTGTTTGGTCAAGGCTAATTGAAGTCATGATTAAAAACAAAATCCCATTGGTACGTCTTTCTGGACATATTTTCATTACTTATACAGATACAAGTCTTGTACTTCAAGCAGAGCTTCCTGTAGTTCAACCTTCAGTAGGATGACCTTTGCTTCCTTCTACCAAATTTGAATGTCCTAGACTTGTTTTATACAGGTTTTACTTTTTTAATCTAGAGTTTTATGGTCTGGCAACTCCTATGGCATGTTTTGAATTTGTTACCATTAATTTGTGGATTGAACACCGAAGGATTTAAGTTAAATCATAGCTTGAACTATAATTTAACATATAACATTTAATAATATAATTTATTGAGGTAAATTTTCTTTTTTGCTGTAAAAAATACATATGCTCTGTTAAAATAAAAACATTGAGCTCTTCGTGGATCAGTTTTAATGATTAATATTACTAGTATCCACCCAGATTATATACCAATAGATCGATTGCCTGTAATATATATATATATATATATATATATATATATATATATATATATATCCATCCAAAAAAATGAGAATGAATAGAGTACAATTCCAACATTCATAACATTTAATTTAAAAGAGGGCTCAATACAAAGTAGAGCAATATTCTTTATTTTAGGATATTACACTGAAACAATATCAAAATTGCTACATAATTGCAGTTGTGTTTCAATGCAGATCAATGCATCTCATCAGAGAAAAAAGAAAAGAGGTGTATGTTGCTTTTAAATCTCAATAAATTGTCTAGTGACCATTTACTTACTCACGCCTGATGAGAAGCACTGATTCACATCGAAACACAACTGCAGATGTGTAGCATTTTTTACATGTTTTTGATGTAATATCCTAAAAAGAAGAATATATATATATATATATATATATATATATATATACACACAAGCATCAGCACATGTTAATCTAATAAATATTTACAATCTTTGTGAAAATCTAAAAGTGAAACTGGTTAAAAAAATGATTCATTTCTGAACTATCCTCATGTAAGTAAAACAATTTTAATAAATCTCAGTAAGTATAATGAAACATGCATCAATAAAAAAAATGATGCTTAAATACACACAATTTAATATATATATATATATATATATATATATATATATATACTTATTATAAAACACTGATTGTGTGTGTCTGTACGTTTATATATTGGATCGGATTTCCTGCATTTTTCAACCGATTTCAACAAAACTTCACAGGACTGCGTAAAATTACCTTGCGCCAAAAATTGGAAAAACACAATTGTTTTTACTCGAAATCAACTTGAAAAAATGATTAAGAGGCATCGCTGTTGTGAGAATGAAAGGGGGACAACTCATATCGAGTTATACTTATTATAAAACCCAGGTTGTTTGTGTGAGTGTGTGTGTGTGTGTGTGTGTGTGTGTTTGTTTATATACGGGATCGGATTTCCTACATTTTTCAACCGATTTCAACAAAACTTCACTTTTTTTGGCAGGTAGTGTTTCTTATTGTCTTGCATACTTTTTTCTTTATTTTTACATTCAGAATGCTTTAAAAATTCCATTTACAAGACAATTGCTTATAATAAAATTCTATTCAAATTCAATCGATTAAAACTCATAATGATTGAAAACAATGTTTTTGTTTGAGTTTGGGTTCGACCAATTCGTAAAAAAAACAAAAAAAAACAAAAAAATAACTAATTAAGACATGCGTGTCCGTCAACCTTAAACAATAATCTTTGTCAATTTTATTTTTCAGACTTTATGATGGTCGATACTTGATCTATCTCTTACTGTTACATCCCCGGTCAACGCCGGGCTCTACTACTAGTATATATATATATATATATATATATATATATATAATTGAAATTGAACTAAAGAAAAAAAGTTGAACTTTTGAGTGACTTCCTTTGTCTCATAAAGCAACATGTGGTTAATCAGGTAATTCTGTTTTTTAAAAATAGTTATAGCCCATTCTTTTTTTCAGAATACATCACACATGATGGGTGTGTCTGGATGATCTGTCACAGAACCAACATGTCATAAATTGCCGTGTGCTTACTTCCATTGCCAAAATTACCAGGGGAGCTGCCAAAATCTTTGGAACATTTACATTTCTTTTGTCTCCTAGTTCTGATACTTTAAAAGTGGGTGGGGTTCCAATGTCTACAGACTTAGAACTCTTTCACTTTAACATCATTCCCATTCTCTCTCTCTCTCACATAATTACATTCCCCCTTTCCTCTCTATGGCTCTCTTTCTAATCTAGAATACACGCACACACACACATATATATACATATATACAATTTTATATATATATATATATTTTATTAAAAAATATATATATATATATTTCAATAAAAAATAATATTACGATTCGCATTATATTTTTCATCTTGGTTGCTACCTGAATTTTACCAAAAACAAAATAATTTCCATGCCTGAAGATGACTGAATGTACAGTCAAAAGTACTTGTGTATTTAAGAAAGACCTTATACAGCTTATAAATTAAAAAAAAAATGATCGTAACATTCATTGAGTGATTTGTAGGTTAATGCATTTTTAAAATTTTGTTAGCGAAGGAATTCCACCATTTTATATCATTAACTAATTTACTTTTAGTATGAATGATTCATTGTAATATATGTATGTGAGTGTGCTTGTATATATATATATATATATATATATATATATATATATATATATATATATATATATGGTGTTTATATATATATATATATATATATATATTTATATGTGAGTGTGTGCATATATGTATATATATATATATATATATATTGTTGTGTGTGCATATATATATATATATATATATATGTGTGTATATATATATATATATATATATATATATTTTTGTTAAAGATGACTGACAAATTACTGTGATTAAGCCTTTTTTTTAATTTTTAATTTTTCTTGCATTCATACAATGACATACAATGGCTTGTGAGATGAAGCTGTTAGCAGCAAGCATCATCATAATCATCATACTTACTACTATTCCTAGAGTGTCTGCAGGAATGTTTTACCATTCCATATAGGAATAGATTTATGATTCTGTTCTCATTGTCCTCTGCCTTGTCTTCTCTCAACATCTTGTTGAATTCTTGAACAATCCAGAAATCCATATATTTTACATCTTATTATTTGTCTGTGATTTTCCTGCGGCAAGATTTCAAGGAGCTTCTCCAAAAGCTCATTACATATCAGCTGTGTGACTGAAGAGCCTAGAAAAACTTGCCAAAGGTATATAAGGCAGGACACATCTGGCTTTTTCTCATTTCAGTCTCATGCTAAATCCCCTCTTGTTTGCCAACTATCACTAAGATTAGCCTGGCTAGCGTCTATTTTTACGCAAAATTTTTTTTCTCTACATATATAATGTAAGCATGAAGGAGTATTATGTTTGATTCAGATTCAATTAAATATAATTCATATTTGTTAATGAATCATTATGGTCAACCACCGGCTGGTACAGTCAAGTATTATCTCCCTTGCACTTATTTTAATTCAGAATTAGAAGATTAATCTTGTGTTGATTACTTATACACATATGGGCACATGGCCGAGTGGTTAGAACGTCCGTATTCTAAAAATGAAACCCAGGTTCGAATCTCACCATGGCTGATTTGTCAGGAAGGAAACTTCCTGATGTTATCAGACTGGAGGGGGATGATCCCAGGATACAGGACCTTTGGAAAGTGCCTGAAAATCATATCACAGGTTGACCCAAGACTTGTGAGTGAAATTGGTTAGATGGAACCCTTGGTGGCTGTCGATAGCTGTGCTAACACAAAGTTGCAAGTCATCATGGCCGAGAACTTGAGTGTTGTTCAAATTGTTGATCACGCTAGATAACATGCTTTTTCCCAGAAACTGTAACTAAAGTCTGCTCAGTATAGTTGCAGTATAAACCCCAGTTGGACTTTGTGGGTGTTAAATAAACACAAATGTGCCTGAGCAAGCATCTGCAATAAAGATTGGCTAGCCACCCTAGTAGACAGGTATCTTTGAATATCAGTGGCCAGTTATACTTATACATAAATTCAGACCCAACTGTGTAAATTTGTGCTTTGACCAGATTGTCTGAGTATAAATAACAGAAAAATTAACTGATTCCCATCATGCACAAAAATAAAAAAAACTATATTAATTATATTAAACAATATTAATTTACAGCCAAGCAATAATAATTGCAGTTAGATTTTTAAAGGAGTATCTTTATTTCTATTTGATGGAGAATATATTTTAGATTTTATTGCAACATAATGCTTTAAAATGAAATAATACCGAATATAACAGGTACATGTGGCCATCTAACAAGATAGCATTGTTTATATTATTTAAATTGTTTGAACTGTTGTCCTCATCTTTATTGCCATATTCATGACATTTCAGCTGTTGTACACTCCAGCCTTCTTCAGGTGTTTGGAATTATGAACTGAACTCCTTATTTCTTCCACCAGGGTAGATTGTTCGTGTTCCACATACCAAACAGAAACCATCAAAATATTTTACATTTGAAACTTCTGCTAGTCAAACTGGGTTAAGAATTCTTATAATAAAGATAGAATATAGACTTTTTACAGCTTAAATATCCTTCATTCTTATTAAATTACAAGGCCCAAGATCCACTCAAGGTGGAGCATTACTGAATGAGGTGCTTTGTATTGATTTAAGATGAGTAAGTAGGAAATGAAGATTTTGAGGGGAGATAATGACTGGAAATATAAAAAGATATTAGTGTATTGTTTGTTTGTTTATTTAGTAGCAGATCAACACGTTATGGGTCATTTAATGCCAAAACCCAATTTTCTTGGGAGCATTAGTAATTTACACTATTTACATTGTTTGGACTGTTACCCTCATCTTTATTGCCATATTAATGATGTTTCAGCTGTTGTACACTCCAGCCTTCTTCAGGTGATTGAAATTTAATACTGAACTCTTTATTTCATATACCAGGATAGATTGTTTTAGTTCCACGTGCCATGCCTCTTCCGGATGTCTCAGTTATCTCCCTTTACCTCAACTCTCCAAGTTTTTGTTCACCACTGCAGTAGCCAGGTATTGAACTCACAACTCTTTGGGTCAAGTCAATGGATCCTCAAGGACATTTGGCCTAGTGGATAAAAGTGTTGGTTAGACACCTAAGCGGATCATCAGGGATCCACTTAGGTGAAACCTGGGTAGGTTTGTCTGGCTCACTAGGTTTGACTAGGTCTGCTCTACGGTTGTATTGAGCTCTTTTCGTTAGTTAGTTGTTTACTCGTGTCGGGGTTTTTTCTTTGGGGTTCAAACCTGTATCTGTGCGATTGTTTTCTACAGACTTTCATGTTTCTAGCTCTTTCTTTTTTTAAAACCTTTTTTTCCTTTGAGATTGATTTGATTATTAGCAAATCAAAAATTCAAAGGTTTTTCGAAATGAGTATAGTTACCTATACTTATATTTATACATATATATATTTATTGACAAATACAACAGAACATAACATAATATTTAATGGCATATTTCATATGTCGACTGTTAGATATTTGAAATAATTTGAGGTAAGCTTTTTGCAGAAATTAACTTATCACATTCCTTTTGACAAGGTACATTATGATCCAGTGGAGTAGCTAGATGGTGTGGTACTTTTGTGATATAAGGCTGTATTGAAATAAAAAGTGGTTTCAATGTTGGGACAATATCCACAGTTTTTTTCCTTTTTGTTTCCATTTTCTCTAAAACTTTGTCTTTGCTCATATGTTTGGTCCATGGTATCCACAGCATTTGACTGTAGAATCATTTCTTGTCGCTTAAAGTCTCTTCTTCATCTGTGTGGAGATTGTCCAGCATTCACTGGCATACAGGAGAACAGATCTCATGTAACAGTTCAGTACTCTTTTATTTGTTTCTAAAAATATTTTTCTGTCTGTTACCATTCCAATTAGCTTTTGGAATGCCTCTTTGGCCATCTTCAGGCCTCAGTGTCACACTTTCCATCCTCTGTTAGAACACATGCATTACAAGATGCTAAAACCAAAATTTAACCTTTGAACTCAAATTATGTTCGTAAATAGCATCATCAGGTCTAGACTCTCATATGGATGTCATGAATGCCATCCAACTTGTTCAGAAATGTCTAAACTATCAGCTATATATCATTCTTTTCTCGAATCAATGACTAAAAATTACTTAAAGCAAAAGAAACCTGTGAGTCTTAAAAAGAACTGCTCTTCATTATGTGTTATAGATTGGTGCTAGAGAATCATATAGAACTCTACCAAGACATAAACAATGGCAACAACTAAAATGGATAGCATATCTAACTAGAAAGAGCAATAACAGTTTGTGGATTATTTTCTTGGAAAACTATTTTAATAGAATGATTTTTTTAATTACAACTGACAGTAATGTTCACTTAATGAATGCCTAATGTTTCTTGTGTGGAAATGGTTAATCACACCATTACCATAAGGTTAGGGGACCAGATATATTTTAATTAAGGCTTTATAACACTATATGTCTTTTGTCCAATCAAGTGGTGTAATGTCTGGAATCACAGGGAGATTTTTTCTTTAGAATAATGTTTACCCAATACAAGGTTCCAGAGCTACTCAAGGGTACAGAGTAAAATATAAGACACATGGTTTATCTGGATATATGGGGAAGGGTAGCAGTTAACCTTACACTTGAACAGGTTAAGATTATTGTATTGGGAAATTATCCTCTTGATAAAACCTGGAATTATAAGAGAAGGAATGTGACATGCAGGTGTGAGAAACAATAATATTTACAATAATGTTCACCCTATACAAGGTACCAGAGCCACTTGATGTAGAGGATTACATTTTTCTTCTAGGTAAAACTCCTGCAATTGCTTGATATTACCTGGGTTTCTTGTATGTACTGCTTACTTTAACTAGAAATACAGATTTTTTAATTGAGTTTAGATTGGGATTTTGATGAGGTCTTTCTAACATTTGAAATTTCTTTTTTCAAACCCATTCTTTCATGGTTATGCTTTGATGATTTGGATCATCGTCCTGTTGGAAGATCCAGCCCTTACCTAAAACCAACTTTCAAACTGAAGGCAAGACACTTTCATTCAAAATTTCTTGGTATCTTGCAAAATCCATTGTACTTATTGTTCCTTGCAAAAAGCTTTAGTTTGGTCGCATCTAAACATAAAATCTTTTGCCAGATTGCTTCTATCTTATTAATACAAGCTTTGGCATGGTTGAGCTGAGCTTGTTTGTGCTTTTTCATAAGAAGTGGCTTATTTTTAGCTTTTTCTGCCACTGTTATTATGTTGATTTGGGGTTAGTAGAGACAAACGCCAAATAACACGTAACAATAATTTTTTAATAGGGTTTTAATAGGTTGGTAAAAAGGTACAGAAATCGCCTGAGTAGTCAATAACTAGCTCAGCTAAGAACTTACCTGTCTTTCTGTCTTTTTCATGTCAACTGACATGCCACTATTTAAAGTCTTTGTTCACAGACGCAGAAAAGTTCGTCTTCAAGAGGGGTGGTAGGTTTCTGACACAACAGCCATGAAGACCAGCATTGTTCATATTTTGTCACACTGTAAACATATGCTCACTGATTCCGACATTGGCCAGAGTGCCATGAAGAACAAAAATGGTCACAGCAGGATTCACCTGGGCTTGCCAAACTGGATGTCCACTTGCTCTTGCAGTTATTTTTCATGGACAGCCATTTTTTATTGCGATACTGTCATAACAAAGGCCTTTCATTTATAAATAATTTGTCGCATGGTGGAGACTTGAACATCAAATTGTTTTGATAGATTTTTGTAGCCATCTCCATCATTATAGGCTTCAACTATGCGATTTTTAAGCTTCAGGAAGTTCTTTTGATCTTGGCATATTTTTGTAAAAATTTAGTGCAACCTTTTGCATACAAAATGAGTTATATTGTTTGACTGCATTATACACAGCTCAACAAAAAAACAAACATGTGCCATTTTGATATTCATACATGCACTAAAACTTATTTGCACAGGCAACTATATAAAACAAAATTACAGAGTGTAATTCACTTCCTTTTGCACTTTTTATTTTTAATTTTTAATTAATATTTTTTTGCAATTTTCAAAATGTGTGTCTTTTCATTATGATACTCCTAAGCTATACAGTTCTTTTACATTTTTTCAAAAAGACAGTTCAAAATTAATTTCAATCTTTTTTATTATTAATTTATTTACACTCATGAATTTAATGTTTTTCCAATTTTTTCTTGATGAAATTTCTTCTTCCATTTTTACTCATCCTTTTAGTACAAACCATTCTACTACTGGTATATACGTGCTTTCATTTCCAGCAGTAGAATATAATTATAAAAAACAAAATATTTGGTCCATTCAAACACATAAAATGTATCTTTATAGTTCACTTAGTACATACATACAACTTTGAATCTAAATAATTCCTGATTACCTATTTATATCTCCTTATGTTTACGAAAGTTTTTTTGTAATTCTTTGAATGAAACATAAAAGTTGCTTCTGCCTTCTTGAAGAGTTTCTTTCTCAAAGTTTATCTTTCATTCAACTCCGAACGGGAAACAATGCTTCCAAAGAAAGAAGGAATCAAAAATGGAGACTGATGCATCAAACAAGTCTTTCAATGCAACGCCATTTATGCTTCTCTTTGATTCCATGTTTGTCAATTTTTCTCTTCAGTCTCTTTGAAGTCCTTTGCTTTGGCAGCTGATTCAAATGTTCAGTTCATAATAAATTTTAATTCTTGCTTTAAATTCTTTTGGCAAGAAGGGAATTAGTTAGTCTTTGCCTATTAAACAATATCATCTTGAAATCAAAATAATATGGTTTGATCTTTATTATTGTTAAAATAGTTGATATTTTGTACCACTGAGTGTGATTAGAGTTCAAATTCAGATAAAAGCATTACATATACCTGTTTTTAAAACAGGCAGACAAAATCTCCATACTTCAATGATTGATAAAAGTTTTATTAGTAAGAAAATAATACATAGAATAATGAAAATACTTTTAGATACACTGCTGTGTGGACTAAAGTTTACCAAGTGAGTACCATAGATCATAATAACTCCCCTTCATTAATATTCCCTGGGTGTACTACAAACATAGATCTTGCCTGTCTCAATCCCCTTTGAGCCATGAGGGTGGTGCTTCCGACTAAATATGTGGGCTTCTGCATTGTGCAGAATTGCCCACTAAAATCAAATTCACACAAATGGCTTCGTCACACACTCTTGATTCACAGTCATTTCTGCCACCAGGGGAGGGGAGAGAGAGGGAAGAGGGAGAGAGGATGCCGATCACAATGCTCAGATGTGAGCAGGTGCTGACCAATTATATTTTTCTTGACCTCCCTTGGCCTTATGCCAGCATTCCAAATATGTTCAAATTCCATTTTAATAAAATGACTCTGGCTTTGAGACAATAAATTTGTCAATAAAATTTTGAACATTGAAAACATTTTTAAATCTTTGACTGGATAAGAAATTCTTCATTGATTGAAATAAATGATGACACCTTGGCACTGGTGAACATGAAGAATTTCTCATTCCAGTTCCATTATGCATTTTTGGAATGACAAAGCAATAAAGATTTTAGGGATCAAAATCCCTGTTAATGGAAAGAGTAACAAAAAAAAAAAAGAATCAAATGAGAAAATAATTCATAGAATGGATTCTTTGCTATGTGGAGTAAAGTCTATATAGTGTGTCCCAGAGATCATAATAACCCCCATTTGTGAATATTTTGTGGGGTACTACAAACATTATTTTGTGCTGTCTTTCACCAAGCTTACTAAACACCAATTTGAGTACTTCTGACTATCCTAATATCCAGAGCTCAAACTCAGATCATGGGTATGACAATAAATTACATCCGGCAGCAAAATCTCTGATTGGGAGATTGGAGGGTCTGAGGAGTGTAGAACCACCTCTTAACTGCTGTTGTTCTCAGGTCCACCCTGACCTGGGATGGTTGCACCTGTTAAGGTCTCAGCTATGGCCAAATAACGAACCTCCAAACTGGGGTAAAAACATGAAAATGTAAAAATACATTGGACAAAAATTACCAGCAATACATTTTCATAGTAAAAAATAAAAAAGAATTAGCAGCATACATTATTGGAAAAAAATTACCAGCAATACTTTTAGGAAAAAAATCTTCATAGCTCAGAAAAGAATAAAATTTTGGCATTAAATGATCCATAACCAAATCAAACTCAGATGAAAGTTAGAATTATCTATGCTGATTTTTAAGGCAAGTAGTTTGATATTATTTGTGAGTGTTGCAGCACAATCTTTCTACCAGATTTTCTCTGTTTTGCATTGTGCTTAATAAAAAGCAAATAATTGTAAATATGATTTGCCTGGTGGTTGAGATAGTTGCAAATTTCACTTAGTATTCAATCTCATTAAAAGCCAGGATTTCAAATGCTGATTTTCAAGGTAAGTATTCCCAAATATTTACGTTCTTTGAAAAGAGGATGTGCAGGTAGTATCCCAGATATCGACATCAATAGTGGAATCAACAGGCTGGGTTTAGATTTCTGGTTTCAATGTTGCATTCACTTTAGCACTAATTTCCTTTGAAAAGGCATGAATTCATCTCTTCTCTCTTTCTTCACATCCATGGGTTAAATAGCAGGGTAGACTGGATTCTCTGGGCTTGGGTGGGAATTACTCCAAGGGAAGAGAAACTGAATTTTAAATCATGGAGAAGTCAATGAGAAATCATTTCATTACATTACTTAAAAAAGCCTCGCAATTCATAGATAATAAAGAAAAAGACGAGTTGAGTAGCCATGATCATCAACATCTTAATGGGACATGGTATGAAAAAAAATAAAAAATGTTCTAAACTATAATCTCCTGAGTTGATTTTCCAACTTTTGATATATTAATCAAAGTTTTTTAAATATCAAAATTTCTATAATGAACTTGATTGTGATGTGGTGTAATGGTTATCACCATAAATTGGTCAACACTGAATTTGCATTTGTATTTATTTTCTACAAATATCTTTAGGGAAAAAAGCCAAATCGACAGCTATGTGTTCTTTGTCCTCCCACTAAAACCTTTACAAAAGTCTCATCACTGGCATGTCCCAATGAAGAATAAAGAATGAAGAATAAAATAAAAGCTGGATCAGTCAGGAATTTTCCCCTTCTATTGGTACCATGAAACTGATTAAAATGATACTTAGTCACTATTAAGTACCAAACTCTAGTGATCTGGCAAATTTCCAAGATTGCTAAATAAAAAATTCAGGTAAAATAGTATATTGCTAGCATTACTACAATCAGGATTTCTACAACTTATAGTTAATTTTTAAGCCTGCTTTAGCTTTAGTGCAAAACCATATATATGAGTTACCCAATGAGAACCTTACTCACTAATTAGTACTAATGATTTGTGACCCTATCTTGTAAACTATTCCTCCATGGCAATTTACCTTGCTGAACTTGGTCCCCAATGAGGATTGAATAGTCAACGTAATGTTTTTCCCTTGTGGCAAGGCAGCTTTCAGTAAAGGTCTTGCATAAAGCCACAAATATGTAGTACACTGTGAGAATTGATTTTATGAATGTGCTCGTAGTGTAGTGGTTACTGCCATTGAAAGTGATATTGGTGTGTCAAGTCCAATTTCCAATTAAGGCTATTGAATTTACTTTCATGCAAATACATTTGAGAAAAGTATAAATCCATCTCTTCTCACCCCATCTATAGATTAAATAAGAAAACAGATTGTGATCTCTGTCCATGGTTGGCAATCAGTCTAGGAGAAGGAGAACCCTGATTTAAAGATCATTTGGCTGCAGAGCTAGCAACTCCACCTCATAAAAACCTCCTTATTATGGGACCTGCAGAAGCAACATGTCATGTGGTCAGGCTGTGGACCCATACTCCATATGGGAGTCTACAGGCTTAACAACTTAGTAAGTATCTGTTATACCAACTGGTTGTTAACCCTTATTTTATCGCTTATTTCCCATATAAAATATATTAAAATGACAACAATATAAGTAAAGATAGGTTAACTCTCTGTTATTCCCAAATTGCTCAACCAACAATGGAAAATAAATTCTTAGATGCAACATGTTTTTTATTGATCATTTCTTAAAATTAATTAAACAAAAATCTATACATCATTCCTATAATTTCATTAATATATTTTTTATAATGATGTTCACCCTGTAAAAGGCTCAAAAGCCACTCGAGGTGGAGTAATAGGCACCACTTGAAGCAAGATGATAATATCACCAAGATATACAGGTCTACTAGAAGTGAAAGAGAAGGAAAAGAATTTAGAAAGAACCTGAAACCCAATCCTAAACAGGAAGCAATGTATAAACCTTGACTCCTTTTCAAAACACTGAGAAGGAAATAGGCAAAGCCATGAAGGCCTTTATAATTTTCTGCAATCATTACAGAAGATTTTGCTGGATAAAAGATTTTTCATATTGAGAAGAATAATTTTTTAGTATTTTTGCTATAACAAAAGTTAATGATTTCGTCCAAACATTATATAGGAGAAAGTTGTTATCACTCACAAAAGAATAAATGCTTCTCTTGTGAATGTTGCATCATGGGATACATCTGGGCAGGAATATGATTAATGGCATCTGTTGTTAAAACCTCGTGAGTAATTGGTTGAAATATTTTCTTCCAATGGGAAACTAACCAAAAACAAAATTTAATTTGGAATGGATCAGATTAAAGAAAATTTAAATTTTTAAGTTAATCATCAGATTTACAAGACATAATGTGTTTGTTGCAAAATACTGTGGACAGTAAGTCACATGGGTCTCCTACTAAATACGTGTCAAAAACTGATGACTAATCATAGTCAGTAGCTGTAGATTTTTATGAGGCAATTTTTATTTCAACTCATCATATCATGTCACAATCTCATAACTGGTCATAGAGGCATCACATGTATGTCAGCAGTGGTGTGTCTAGTGCAAGATAACCTGACAAAGACCATCCCTCTTCAGGTTGGTCTTGAATTCAGAGTTTATCAGTCAGCCCTCCTATTTAACCCATACCCTAAGTGGGAAAAAAGATGGATTCAGACCTTTCCCAGGGGTAATTGTGTGAAAGTGAATCCAACATAAAATATTACCAACAATATATATTTATAGTACAATTAACAAGAATAGATTTTATCTGTAGCTGAAAGCATACAATTGCATTCAAAATATATTTAGTTGAAGTCATAAAATTGTGTTCAAACTATTTCAATTTTGGAATTAAATGACCCATAAGGATGTTGTTATGCTACTAAACAAAATCGACCAAAAGGAAAGAAACCTTTCATGACATTAATCCTTATGTCCTACAGTTTCTTAAAGGAATCAAATTGTATTCCAAAATATAACTTCAACAAAGCTACAATATAAACAACACATATCATTGCCTCTGTCCACACAAACATGTATATGCACAAAAGCTGAGTATCATCTACCATGTATTCAACTGTGAAATCAGAATAACATATATTTTTATTACTTCAAAGCTCCTAAGAAAATTAAATTTTGGCATTAAATGACCCATAAGGATGTTGATATGCTGCTAAACAAATCAATCAATCTTTAGTTCTACTAATTTTGTCTTTTACAGTTAGGACATGACCTCTACACTCAGGGAGTTGATTTACACTCACTCAGAAAATTTCACTCAGATAGCTATTCCCACTTAATAGTCACTTTGTGAAACAGATGCCCGCTCAGGTGCTTCTCCAATCACAATAATCCTGATCTCTTCAAGTCAAGGATAAATTCTTATCTGTCCTAATTATTCTCATCATCCTTCACATTTATATCACAGAACTCACTTATCATTACCATTTTAATAGTAACACTCTACCTTGAGTGGCTGTCGAGCCTGGCATTGGGTGAATCTTTAGTATAAAAAAATATTGACACTTTGTAAGGACAAAAGTAGTAGACATACAACATCAACAGAAGGAAGAGATCAAAGCGAGTTTGGTTTCATTAGTGTTAACATGGACTATTGGGAATGATTTACCTGCAGCAGAAATCATTAGAAATCAATTGTATATAAAAATTGAAGGTTTTACCTTTGATGACTAAAGAGAGAAACAAGACGACTCAATAAAGTTCTTTAGTCATAAACAGAATTTCTGATAGAAAAACTTTTTCGAAAAATAACCAAGTAGTTTTAAACATCCCTTGTTGGAGACAGACATCCCTGGCGACAAACTAACATGAAATGAATTTTACTCTATAGAACATTCATTGTAGGTGGACAAGTGTGACTTGATGATAAAAAGGAAACATAATAAAAAGATTTCTGGCAGATCAAAGATAGTATAACATAAATCTTACCCTTCTCTGGACATTGTCAAAAAGAAAGGTTAGAAGCTATAACTTTTGGTATGGATATATATATATATATATATATATATATATATATATATATATGTAAAAGTCAGTACGATTTTGGAAGTAATTGGTTAATATAGTATTCAGAACAAAGAAAGAAGCAAAGAAGGAAATTTTTAAAAAATCTCAAAGATCAAAGAAAGGTAAAGAAAAGAAGAGAAAGAATTATCTACTCAGAGTTCCTGTTTGCTGGAGGTTTTTCTGCAAAACGACCTATGACTAAGCATGAATTAGGCCTGGACAATCTGTGGCTAGAAAATAGGAAGTTTATAGAGGAATGCAAGAAATGCTTCCTGCCTTTCTTTGAAGATTTTTGGCTTTGGTATTTTGCCTTTTCAGGTTCGAAAGGATTAGGAATATTATCTAGGTCATATTGCCTGGGTCCATCCTGTTTTTGCTTAGATTCTGAATATACTCTGGACAAATGGTAAGATTTGTATACATTAAGGCTGAATCACATATAGACATATAGATGCAAGTATGTATATATATATATATATATATATATATATATATATATATATATATATATATATATTAAGCTGTAAATACATATATATATATATATATATATATATATATATATATATATATATATATATATATATATATATATATATATATATATATATAAGTATTTACAGCTTATTAATATTATAAATTATGCAAAATATATTTATGTGTAAATATATATATATATATATATATATATATATATATATATATATATATATGTATTTATTCTAATAATAAATATACATTTGATCCTCAAGCTTTGGTACAATTCTAAGTTTATTCACTCACTGTGTTTATTTTATATTTAAATATGTATACATATATATATATATATATATATATATATATCAAATAACAATATACAAATTTTTATATATAAAGAACAATATTGGTGAAAACGTATGATAAGGTAGGAAAAAATTACTGTGACACAAAAACGTTTCCACACTTTTTTTCACCTGACAGGGGACCTGACGATTGTATCTAGCATGAAACAGCATGTCACCTCTAAGTGTTGACTTCAATTTTCACTTTTATATTTACACATGCTCTATCTCTGATATTGAGCACTTT